>JADBHU010000058.1:0-30801 GCA_017140155.1 Fusarium devonianum | reverse complement strand
CTCTCCTTTACTTTATTTCTCTTATATTCTTTCCTTTTACCTCTTTTCCTATCTCTATTACCTCTCTACTCACTCTATATTACCTCTCTACTTAGTCTTATAGCTAGGTTTTAGTTAGGGCAAAACTACCTAAGCAGATAGCTTAGATAGCTTAATACTAACCCTATCCTAACCCTTAATGTAGGGGCCTGGCCGATACGGGAATGGTAGATTCCTGTGCTGCGTCCTCTCTTCGGCAACTGACAGCAGGTGTTGGCGAAAATAGGCCAGTGGTCAGTCTCCAATAGTAAGCAAACCTCCAATCGCACCGCTGGTAAATCCTGCCAAAAAGCCCAGGAGATGGTGTCAGACGCCTCGCAGCAATAGTTTTCTTCTTACTGGATAGGACTCGCACGATAAGACACAGGCCTAGGCCTTGCGCGGATCAGTTCCCTCGAAAAGACAAGAAGCAAGGCGAGGCGACAAGTGTCTGGCCGAGCATCGAACACTGTGTTGAATAATGAAGCCAGAATCTGCTTGAACAGAAAGAGCATATCCGTGGATAGTGAATGCTGCATGAAAGTATCGCTTTGCGGAACGTCCTGGTGGCGCGAAGTCAGAGAGAGGAGCGGCAGACGTGGACGCACTCTGACGGGCAGTCGGTATTAAAGATATTCGGCCTCTTGAAGATGAAATAGATGTCACAAGAGGAAAGCGATGGCTCAACCATATTGGTACCTCCTAGGTTAATGGGTCGCTGATCTTCTGAGCTTGATGCAGAGAGCGGACACAAATCGAGGGCCACACCATTTGACCACATCTTACGACTTGCGAGCGAAAAGAGCTATGGAGCAGCATTCAGGCTGTTTCATCGTGATCATATGGTCAACGTGCGGCGCGATGCAACAAGAGACCAATAAGGGTGGTGTGATGGTGCTCAAGACCCCAGATCTCTCCATGGACAACAGGCTGCGCGGCTTGACAAGGCCCCAAGCGTCGATGCCAGCCTCGTGTGGAATTATCGCGCATTGATGGTGTGTTGGATTAATCTCTTTCCATGTAGTTCAACAGATGGTCAAGATCTGGATCTGGAGGCTGAGCTTCGGAGTGGTGAGGTCTGCCTTTTGTAGTAATACCTTAGCGACGCGGACTCAATATACAGCTCAGCTCCTTAGAATATAAATCTCAGTGGCGGTTTGCACTGACCGCTAAAACTCAACAACATTGCATTTGCTATCTTTAACTCAGGGGTTTTCTTTTACTTTTATTTTTTTAATCCACGCAGAGCCATATTTAACTCAGCTGGTTTATGAGTCATAAATAGTTAAAGGGTAAAGTTAAGACATGACAGAACGCTGTCTCCACACATACCCACAAGGTATTGAGCCACCTAGGCATATTATATAATAACTCGGTCGCTGGCCAAGGTATTCAATTAATCTGATTTCTTATGATAAGGATACCTTTTATTGAAATTTTAATAGTACGGGGTTGCATTGTGACAGGATCAATCCAGTTGATAGTCACGTGATATGGTTTTGGCGTTCCCCCAGCGACCATGCTAAGCCACGTTTCGTCGCAGCCATAACCATTATCATCACGTTGCCTTTTCTTCCCTTCCATCAAAGCAATGCTCCAAGTCCTCAGTCCCAAAGGCGTCGCTGTTCCTCGATATCCTGAGTACAACTCCCGCGATGCCTTAATCTTGCACGAGGTTCAAGTATGGGACTCGCTCACGATCGCATCATTCCCTGGCTCGAGTCAGTCGTACCTGAAGTAGAGCCATCCTCAATCATCATTTCGGCAACCACAATAAAAGCCCAGCAAAGTCAACAGTATCATACCAGCTCAGCCAAGACAGGCAAAGAACATCCCGTTGCTTCCATACTTCCCTCCCCGCCCAAAACTCTCAAAAGGTCGTACCTCGATTATCACAGCCGCGCAGAAATGTCGTCGCAGCAAACGCCTAAGAGGCGACGGCTTGACAATCCAGATTCGGCCGCCGATGACGACGCGGTTGGCCACGACGATACCCCCCGAGGTAGCATCCTGGGATCAGATGTTCTATCGTTTCCATCGCGGTCTAACAGCGTCGTGTCTGGACAAAGCTCACCGTCCAAGATGATGGATCAACTGCGACTGCACCCCAAGGGCAGTGATGTCAGGTCCATGAACATCAACGACCTGGATATGCCCCCTTCCCTCACCGAGTTTGTTTTGGAAATGCAGCGGGCCGTCAAGTCTAAATTTGTGCCTGCTCATCTCGAGGTGAGATCAAATGCCGCCCTTGGGGCAGAAAGTATTGTACTGATAGTAACCGACAACAGCCCGAGATAACACAGCGAAAACAACATATCCGTTCGCTTCTCGAGTTTGACTCGGACGTGTATGCTCCCCCTCGCCCTCGCACCCTGGTAGACAGCTGCGAGCTGGATGATATTCTGCAAATCGTCGCCAAGGCGAGAGATGCAGCCAATCTAAAACAAGACGAAGCAGGCTGGAACAACCTCGTTCACACCCCCATTCTCGAGGCAACGCTTTACGGGCGTCGAGGCTGGGGTCAACAGCTCGCTGGGTTCTGCCCTTGGTTCGTTATTCTAACCCATCTCCTTAATGTTCGCTCACTGACCTGCTTGGCCTGCTAGCATCACAGCGGGGATCTTGCCGCAGTATCGCATCAAGAGCATCCCTGGCAAAAAGGTCGATTATGCCATGTTCATCGACACCAAGCTTGACCCCGATTCATCGGCAGCTATTGAGGCTCTCATGGAAGCGCGAACAAGCGTGAACCACACCGATTTCCTTCCTCTACAGAGCAATCCAGTCACAGTCAGCATCGAGACAAAACGCACCAACGAGAGCCTCGACCGAGCCAATCTACAGATGAGCATATGGCAGGCAGCTCAGTGGAGGATCCTGGAGGAGCTAGCAGGGCCGACAGCTCTACAGGAGCTCGAGTTCCTACCGGGGATATTCGTGCAGGGCCACAAATGGGAATTTGTGGCTTCTAGCTACAAGCGTGGTAGAACGGTACGTGATATCTCTATTCCACCGCGCAAAGACCTGAATTCTCATCTCGATAGACTCTTTGGGCGGAACGAGCGATGGGGTCGACGCAATCAGAGCTAGGCGTTTTCCAGATCATGGCGGGTATATCCAGGCTGAGGAGATGGTCGCTCGAGGTATTCTGGCCGTGGTATAAAGTGAATGTGCTAAAGATTAATGCTCCAGCGGAGTAGGCTTTGGATGACGATATAAATAGCGTCCCGTTTTTGCGTTTTGCTTTAATAGATACCAACCCTGTTCTTGCCCTTGCTATTCAACTTCATTGGCTGTCATATCTAACACGCGGAGCGCCTCTACCCTTAAACCTTCTTACCCTACGACACCATAACACCACTAAAGACGCTATCAGAAATATTCTTCTCGGCCGCGGCCTAATCATACCCATATCAAGTTACTATAAAGGGTGCTCGAAAGCCACTATGTAATCTACTCTATGTAAGCTGCTCGTTGCTCTCTCAAAGACGTAGTGTGATCACGCCGTTGTGCTCTGTTTCGCTTGATTTGTAGTCTGGTTGAAGACCTTCCGAACGCTTATCACGTCGTTTCCATTCCCATGACCCCTCTCAGCCGTTCTTTAACATATTATCACTCAAAACCTGAATGCTTCCCCAAAATATCCTAGGAATGTGATTAGCGCGCTGAGATTTGGTATCCTTACTCACCCCGGGCTAAGAGAGCAGCAGTATCCCAAGTCCTCAGATTGAGCTCTGGTTGGCCCCGGGAAGACGGAGACCAAGCGTGGTTCCAGCATTTGATGCCTTCTACTAACTCCAGACACGGGTCCTTTGCCCAGTCTGCTTATTCGGCCTATTTCAGCTGAACGGAAACGACGAGCCGCTATGCAGCTATTTATAGCTTGTTGCAAGAAGTGATAGTGATAGATAGCAACGAGCGCCCGAAGAGGCTTTCATGTTGGTCAGCGTTGAAGCCTGGCTTTTTGACAAGTGCATTCAGGGTCTGAAAGCGTATATCTCTCTTCCAGGATATTTTCTTTTGGCAAGTGAGGTAGCCTTCAAACATCCATATCCTACCGACCTACTACTAGAGTCGAAATTGATTCGTAACCACCCAATTTGGCCTTCAACCTCGTTGCCATACTGTTCCGTGGCATTGACTTCTTTCGTCTCGATCACAACGGCCTAGACAGAATCTCCGGGTGAATATGAGAGATAGACAGTAGAGCATGTGTGTTTGAGACCTGGTCCATGGCATGAACCACCAGAATAATAGACTGCTACTTCTGATGGCAGCCTGCGCCTGACCAGCAACCTAATTCACTACCTCAAACGCGGCGGACTTGGTTTTGGCAGGAAAATTCACAGACAGAGTTCATACCTCGGACATAATAAGGCCAAATCATGTTGGGATCCCTCACGTGGCTAGTATACATAATGACCTGAGTAATAAGACGACGGCACTGTGGCTGGTCATATCGAAGAACAGGGCAAGACTTTGTTGACTAACTTTCAACGAATATCGACACGGCCTACTAGAGGGACAACCCTCAATCTCAGTCCTCATATCAATCGCGTGTCTAGCGCGGGAGCTACTTGAAGGAGATAACAGCGCACCTCTTTTAATACCACAGATATATTAGAGTACTCATAGTTCTGGTCTGTTGTTTTCAGTTCTATATACAGTCAGGCATGAGTCTGCCCGCACCTCTGCTAGCTAATCTATGGAACTCAACTTTCAGCCGTCCACTCGTCTTTTCACCCCCCGATTGTTTACTTTTAGACCACGGAAGTCAATTATTAGTGCCCTTCCGCCCGCCAGGAGTTTGAAGAACTTGTAAAAGTGACTATACTTGGAAATGAGTCTTTACTGTGAGCCCTGAGGACAGTGAATAAGATGTTGGCCTTGGCCTTAATTGAGTTCAAGTCAGGATCGGGTTGGTCCCTATCTTGTCTGTGTAGAGATAGCAGTATGATCACCCAGGAGATTACATCACTTTTCAATCTATGTTATCAGACGCCACTGAATTCAATTTTACACCTACAGTACGAGTACGAAACATCTACGTCGGACTCTCGAGTCGCCGAGTCTTTTCTTGCCTTGCCCTGGTATCTAACCATCGGAGATACCTAGTGACGCTTGAACTGGCCCAACTGTAGACCTAGCATTTGCATGCTTGCGACTGTTCTTTATCATTGTCCTATTGTCCGGATCGCCTAGACTGCTGCCTTTGCTCTATCTTTGCTACTACTATGTGCAATCTTGAGATAGGTATCATATCACATTCCCACTGCTTAACCTCTCTCTCAAGTCGTCACCACTCTTCTCGCGCTTTTTCTCTTCAGCCTTAACTGCTTTCACCATCGTGTGAGTACTATGAGCTACCTTCCATTCTGATCCTGGTTTGCATTGAGTTCCTTATCTCTTGTCCCAGCATAAATAGTTCCATTATTCTCTCTTCCCGAATGAAATATTAAACACATCTCTCAGCCGAGTGTTTCTCTGTCGAGACATACGGATACACACAAGCGATACGTTTCGACTTGTCCTCGAGAATTTTATATACTACGCAACTGTATGGATGGACATCAATACTAGTTGTAGATATTAGAAGCGGTCCTGGTTATGCCCAGTCCCGAGTGACAATAATCGTCGAGGCTGGCGGCAGCTACGCTAAGGTCCCTCTTCATAGAAACGATAAGTCAATGATAGCTTTCGCGCGAATCTTTGAGTCTCGGTGTATCGCGTGGTCGGGATCACAGTACTCAACCCAATCAGACGTTATTATGTCGCTCTTAATGACCTCGTGGGGTAACGTTGACGTCTTTAGGTTGAGTGAGCCAGAACAATAACAGACTAGCCATTCAAATCCACCTGATAGTAATTGGCTAAGCCAGTACCAGTTCATTAGGCTCTAGATACAACGCAAAGCTACCATCTACTAGGTATAACGATCGTGTTGCAACATACAACGGACCAGGCCGTTAGATATAAGCTAGTTATAACGAGAGCCAATGGCCTCAGGGAGACAATTTACTGTCAGGCTATAATGCATGCTCAAGTGGGGAAATACCAAACACGGTTGCAGGGTATATTGGCTTAGTCCTTGAGATAGTTTCGATAAGCAAGGCCGCAACAGAGCGGCCAAAAGATAGCAAACGTGTCAGAAAAAGCATCACTTATTCTAGTTAGGATAAGTCTCAGAAGGATCTAAAGGCACGGTACGAAAGGCAGAGGTTGTAAAGCGTAGGAATAAGACCGTCTCTCGATTCATCGTTATGCCCATCTCCCCTTCCGGCTTGAACCAGTATCAGCGATATTAGGGTGACAGATAGTAGTAGTATGATTAAGGGGAGAAAAATCGAAGAGATATGCTATGCAATAAGACGATATATATTGGGCTCATAGTCTTATATATACCTTCCGCGAAGCAATGTATGGAATGTGAAGCAGGGTTTGACGATGTAAGGGAAGATGAGATCTTTAGGCAAGGCTATAGTTCATGAGTTAATATGCCTTGGAAGAGAAAGCTGTGACACACTTGGATAAATATCCCCGGTCGAAGAAACTTGCCACCACTCAACAAACACACGAAGAATAAGTCCAGCTTAATGACAGTCGGCGAGCTATGTGGTGTAGAATGTAGAGTCCCAGGAGATGACTTTAGAGTAACCTTTGGCGACATTATGCAACAGTAGGAGACGGCGAAAGCCAAGACAACCGTAAGCGAGCAATGGTCTAGCTATCGGCAGCCAGAGAAGAGGAATTTAAGTCATGACCTTCCGGGTTTATAAACGCTTTTGATATTTCGATAGACTTGTTCGCTGTGATCTCGGAGCCTTCTCGGCCTCGGCAAATACAGCCTCTGTGGTAGGAGCTTCGACAGCGAGCTTAGCCATAAAGGGGATGGCGTTGTCGGCAAGGGCAAATTGATCGCTTTGTCTCTTGATATCTGAGATACTCAGTGGCTGGATTAGAGGTCATTTCAACGCGATTTATGAGCAGCGACTTGAGAGAATTTGAATAAGAGCATATAGTAATCTAATGATTCAAGGACACTTACTGCTGTTCAAAGGATACTTAGTGCTGTTCGATGGGCGCCGCCAAGGCGATTGTATGATATGACGAAACATAGATAAGATGGCCGTTAACTGATTATTACTCAATGAATTCTTGACTGGTCTGGAGATAGCTGATTTTCCGATATTGCTTATATGATAGTGTTGCCTGATGATTCGCGAATATGCCTTTGGTCGCTATCGAGATAGTTACGTTGATTGATAGTATCTATGGAGTCATCAACCATACCTTTCTGCCGCTATGGAGTCACTACTAATCGAGTCACTAACCTCATTTCTTCAGCTCCATAGATTCAAAGGCCTCTGCTTTTCGACTCCGTAGGGTCACTTTTTATAGGGTGACTGTCTATGGGTAGTGTTTCTATGGAGTCATTAGTATCTCCTTCCCACTCTAACAGAAGTGTCCCCATAGAGTCATTTTTAGCTTCTTGATCAATGTGTAGTGTCTCTATAGTCATTAGCATTTTCCCTCCTAGTCCATAAGTAGTGTCTCTATAGAGTCATATTATCTTTCCTAGTCTATAAGTAGTGCCTCTATAGAGTTATTAGTATTACCTTTCCCACTCTATCCAGAGTATCTCTATAGAATTATTTTACCTTTCCTACTCTATCCGTAATGTCTCCATAGAGACTTCTTGCCTTTCTGACCCCGTAAGTAACGTTTCTATGGAGTCATTAGTATGATCATTCCCACTCTATCAGGAGTGTCTCCATAGATTCAATTTAACCTTTTCACTTCATCCATAGTATCTCCATAGAGACCTTTTATCCTTCTGACTCTATAAGAAAAGTTTCTATGGAGTCACTAGCATTGTCGTTCCTACTCTCTGAGTAATGGCTCATAGCTTCTCCAGCTTCCTAGCTTGCCGTAGGGGTGTATTATACCTCATATATCATAAGAGGCTAGTCTTTCCATAGAGTCACTTCGCATACGGTTATCGGCCTTGCCCTGCTGACCCTATGGAGTTACTACGTATGGAGTCACCATTCATAAGCTCACTACTCATAAAGTCTATGACGGACTACTTAAAGAGTCCTGCTCATGGAGTCACTGGCCTTACTTTCGTAGCTCTATGAAGTCCTTAGATTTGCACTTCTAAACCTATGGAGTCATTACTCACGAGTAACTCATAGAGTCACTACCCATGGCGTCATTGGTCTTGCCCTTCTGGACCCATGGAGTCATGTTTGTAGAGCCACTAGCCGTATTTTTCTAGCTCCATAGATTCACTTCTTATGAGTCACCTATGGAGTCACTACCTATGGAATCATTGGTTTTAACCTTCCGAATCTATGGAGCCACCACTCATAGATTTACTAGCCGTCCCTTTTTATATCTATAGAGTCACTAGCCTTGCGTCTATTAAGGGAGCTTGAAGAGTCGACATGTAGTGGGGAGAGATTAGTTTGATAGCAGATTGTTATTCACTGGTTCTCGATATAGATATGAATCTTAGTCATTTATTAGTACTACGTTAGTTTTTGTATATGATACTGTTCGTGGTGAGTAACCCTGCTAGTAGAAAAGTGGACAAGGGACTCTAAGTGTTTTGTTCTAGGGCGGGCGTGAGAAGTGGAACTTTGGGCCTATTTTGGGGTTGAGATGTATTGTTGGAGTAGCCTGCTACTCAGGTATATTTAAACCGTTACCAAGATTGAGATATACTAGCCTTTGGTCGTGTCTGAGTCGAAAGTTAACAAAATAGTAAAGTGGTTTGGAATGTTGACGACCGCGTCAAGACGGCGGAGCATTTGAAGCAATCCTCCTCCATCTCCACTACTGCGCATCTATCAGACTGCGTAGCTCTCAGAGTGTCAACCTATTGCCGCCTTCTGGCGCCATAGAGTAGTTGTTAAGAAAATGGTCAGGATTGGACGGACGTAATCCGCAGGCTGGATCGCTATAGGGTAATCCACTTCAACGGCTGCGATGAATCAAATGGTGGGCGCTGGGAACTCGACGTATGTGGTTTGGTGTTTGTTAATAACTCTTAATTAACTATGTCATAGACCTCAGCCATAACACTCTTGGTGCCTCTGGCTCCCGGTGAATAAAGGCACAGGAGGCTACTTTAGGGGCTGGTTCGCAACAATAGGACATGACTACGTTGTAATAAGGGCGAAAAAAGTCTTGCCAATCGAACACAAAGAAGAGACACAATACCTAAAAACCTATCTTTCATATCAATTCACTACCTTATGCATTGGCACTATTAGAAGCCCAACTCTTCACTCAGTCCTAGTCTAGGATAGCAGAAGGCATCCAGTTCGCCTCGCATATATGTCCAGGTCTTCAAAGACATACCCAGTATTGAACAATGGGCTTTACCTCAGATTCGACTAGACAACTTCCTATCCTTACCGCCTTCTTCGATTCTACTAGGAGTCTATCTTTCATCCCAAGGCATGAGAGATTACTAACCTTGGTGAACCCTCACACTCGTCTGCCCTATTCGTCATTTGCTTCTTTAATCCAATTCGATTATTAGCATCTTAACGCACGGTGACCATCATAAGTGACTATGCGCCTAAGCATTGCGCACTGACGGTTCACGGTTGCCGGCCTTGCACATTCATCGCGATTGATGTCGTTTCTCTTTTATTTATCGCTAGCACCTTCAGCGTCATTAAGTCAACAGGCCCAAGGGTCAAGTTAACAGCCATACTCTTATTATTCAGCAATCCAAGTAATAATTACGTCTCTAATTTAAGTCAAGGGGAGGCACGCACGACGTTCCATTTGGCGTGCTCATCCGTGGATTCTGGCCTACACCGACGTCCGTTTCTCTCTGCAGATCTCCATGGACGCCGACCTCATACGTTACTAATACCGTGAGATGCCCAAACGCCAGCAATAGTTCTATAGATGTCATTCATGATCCCAGGGTGGTAGTCCACCGCGTGCAGGGGTCGATATCTGTCAAATCAGTTTAAGAGAAGTCATCCTTTCTGGCATAAAGTGTCGAAATATCTGAGTGAAGACTTTACTGAAAATCATAGGATATTATGATGTGCCGCCCTTAGAGAATTTCGGGTTACTAGATATTTAGCAGAGCAATCTACGTTGACTTCGTAGTCGGCTGCGTATAAGGAGGATACGAAATTCCCATATGTTCAAGTCAGGGCTTTGCTGGTCGTTTTAAGGTTAAACGAGAATAGAAATCTAACACCTGGCAAGTTCTTCTTTTAAGACTGCGTTGTACTCTGGGGTTGGACGTCTGATTTGTATGTTTTGTAAGTGACCCTGTTGAACGATGCCGCAGTCTTTGTCCCCGTTTGGCTGTTCGTTATTCTTCTGTTTATTATAGAACAGCTATAGTTTATCGGTTTCTGGAATTTCGAAAGTCAGCGACCGTAGTAGTCGGAGAAGTCTCTAGCAGCTGTAATAACGCAGATACTTGTGCTCCTTATAACTCAGACAATGGCCGGGTTCAGAGAGCCCGAATGCTAACAGAAGATACCCTGTGCTATTATTCTTCTCTGTGATTTCTATTAACCTACTTGACAACCTAGTAGAACGAGACGTGAAGATACTGACTGTTCATTCCCGCTCTAATAAGAGCCTTCTTGTGCGGAACTGGAGATGTTGAAGGCGCGCGAAGCTGGCCTGTTACGTGTTCTTGTCATATCATAACTTCACGTGTTGGACGTAGAGGTTGTATTTGAAATAACCTTAGGTATTACTAGAGCTACTATACAAGTTTAAGTTGCTCGGAACGGCCAGTTTGCCATCTACAAGGCCATAGTATGGTCACAAACGCGGCCTGGTCTGCTAAGATTGATAGATATAGCCGTTGAGCTTCTACGACTAAGCCAGGGCCAAGCCCATAAGCCTTTTCACATTCTCACGCCGGGGTGAGCAAAGGACCGTCCGCTACGGAAATCTTTGTAACGGGCATAGCTAGCTTAGGCATTACGAGAAGCCCTGCAACTCGTGGTCTCTTTGATGGGTGAAGAGCGCCAGGACTCCATCCTGAGCTGCTATGTGCAGTACGATACGCTCCGGCTCTGGCTGAGTTGAAATACATCTACCGCCATTTCTCTCAGAATCCGGCGGCGCTATTCGAGATGTTATTGCGTGACTGAAAGTTTCAAGATATCCCTCCCTGCTTCATGTACCTCAGCATGTACGAATTCCTCGAGACACTCGAGGTTGAGGAACAAATAGTACGAGTTATGCTAGGCCAGAGCATCGTCATAGCCGGAGACACTTCCGCAGCCGTGGGGTCGGGGCAGAGACGGTTCATAATGCGGAGTTCCGTCCTAGCGCCAACGAATATTTAGTTTTCCGCTCTCGCATCATCAACTTCAGTTACTGAAATAAGCCTTGGCATTCTCTCCATAGTCAAAGGAAAGGAATGCGAGGAGCAGGATTGCCCTGGCTGAGCAATGAGCTCTTCTTTGAACGATTGGCATTCGACTAGATCCCATATATCATAGGGGAAATGAACCAGAGGATGGCAGCGTCCAGGCCAAATTGAGCCATCTCAAAGTGCAGATCTAGCCCAGTAGCACACTTGCGCGTGCGTCTGACTTTAAATGGCGGAAGTGTGAACCTTTCGTTCTGCGAGCAGCCACGGCGAGCCCGTCCTTGTAGCGGTTGAGACACCAAGAACAGGAACGTATTAATAGTCTACATCAGACGTCAGCGCAACCTGATGTTGGATATTGTGCAATAGGGACGAGAGATGAGGGTTGGAGCTAGAGATCGTCGCAAATAGTAGTAAGATAACGTTGGAGTTCGTAATATCATACGAAGTTGGTGGGATATGAAGAATAGTTCTGAAAGTCGTGAGTGCAATATGAGATCCAAGCCAAGATGGATCAATATGTCGGTGGGCCTTATAGCCGCCCGATGGTTTTGCGTAATAAGATGCTGGGTCAGAGGCAGCGTGAACGTAGCAGAGAAGTCAAAGCGAAATCAGGGCAAAGACTAAACATCCACCTTTTGGATCACATCAGTGGAATTATTATCGTGCTCAAGCAGTTAAGTTACAATTCAAATAAGCCAAAAAGAGACAATGCTCAAGGGAGATGGATACTCGATAAAAATCCAAGAGGTAATACCATGGTCAAACTGCGCCTCTGCCTCATTTAAGAAAAGGAAAAGTCGGCTCAGAGCATCGTAGAAATTTATGATCTTACTAAAGATCAACCTTTACGAGAGCCATGTGTGAGCGATCGGATGAGTGGGAAAACATGATTGATTGGGATAGTCGGGTAGAGATTAACAGTACTAGATAATCTGCTCCTTATTTCTTAGAAGCAATGTGTTTCTATAATAACAAGGAACACATTCTGAGAGTGGACTATATCTTCGATTTCTAGGTGCTCAGGGTACTATTTTGTGAAGGGCAGTCTCGCCCATCTCCTCGGCAGTATGCTCTGCGGCAATCAGCTAAGCAAAGATAGCTACTATATGACACTAGGTATACCACTATTACAATAGGTATTTTTAAGCAGTAGCTTCTAGGAAACAAGAGTTGACGACTGTAGGGTAGCATAATGACAGACTGTGGCGGCCCATATCAGCAAAGATGATACCCTAACAATATACCCAGTGTTATATATCTTCGCCCTCCTCGACTCTATCAGTCGTTTTAGCCATGCTGGATCACGGCGGAGAAGGATCATGAGACGCTAAATTCAGATAAGTTCTCAAGGAATGCCACGATTTAGAGTATTAACGTCAAAATGAACCACCACCGTCTGTACTACGAAGCATAGCAAAAGCCAATATACAACAAAATGGAGGATGAGTTGAACAAGCCCTTTGTACTTTAAACCAACAGCTAATATTCCACAGAGCAGTTCCAGAGGTGCGTTAAATAAAAAGCATATAGGTCTCAGGCAGAAGTTCAACTAATCATATGCACGTTGGGAGAGCGACAAGAGCTGAGAGGCGATGGTTACTCCTCTTTGCCTGAAGAGGGTAGTCTTCTGTGTAGGACCACGATAGCGCGGGAACGGAGAACCAGCAGGTCAGTTTTAGGCTTTGCTTTAAGCGATGGTCGAAATTTGACTCGAGTCAAGCAGTATCTAAGGACTCTGGCAAGTCTCGTGAGACGGAATTATATCGCATAAAAGGGCACAGGACTAGGAGTATCCTAATATCCCTACCCAAGGATCTTAGTCTTCAAGAGTAGAGCGTTTTGCTACTTTATACTAGATATCTAAGCCTACGAGAGGCACCCCAGGCATCCTAGCGAAGGCGTTAGACCAGGCGGCAGCGAGACGAAAGACGATGAGGAAAAGCTCAAGGGTCGAATGGTGGACAACAGGAGATTGGAAAGGCAACAATACAAGCCTCTGATGTATACTTCTACCGAGTATCTCGAGGTGCTGAAGCTATGGGAGAGTGGTTGACTTGGCTGCTGGGCTATCCCGATGACTGAGGAATGTACCTAGCCGGTGGAGATATAGCATGTATCTGGGCAAGGAATCGCATTTCATGATGCGCCTCAGCCTTATCGAATTATGCCAGTTTATAGAAAGGGTATCTGCAATTCGCTTCTTCGTGGCCCAACGACAAGGTAATTCCAGCTGAGTACTGGGTCTTTTAACCTCTGAGTGAATCCCCGTTTCCCTTATCCAGCGGACCAGCATCCTCCCAAGCGTCACATCTGCCAAGACAATAATGTACAAAGCTCGTCCATATTGACCCCTAAAGCAACAGCTAACTGCTGACTGTAAATTAGTCCAGTAGTGACCCGTGGTGGTGCGTAGCGGCCAGAGTAATAGTGAACCCCGAGCTGATGGCGGTTTAGCAATAAGTGGTGACGTGACCGTTACTTGATAGGAGCGGTATCCCATCGATAGTGCACAGATAAATCTAGTAATAATTGCGGTATCTAAGTTAAGTGCAAGTCTGGCAATCATTCCCTGCTTTTCTGAACTAATGCGGTTCTCACTGCAACAGAGCGCCTCGGACTGGGCTGAACGCTCTCCCAAATTTCATGTCGATGTCATTCTACCCATCTGTTGACTTGTTGTTTTTGGCTATTGGTCGTCCACTGTCAGTTCAGTGGATGTTTCAGGGGCTGTTCCAGGCGGCTCAGAAGCTTGCGCCGACTCCATTGGTCGAGAGCCGTGCTCCACTATTGCTCCCGTCGATTCTGCGGATTTGATTCGTCAAATCGGGATCCGCTATTGCTCCCGAGCGCCTCGGGAGCAATAGTGGAGCCTCGCTTGAACCTCGGGAGCAATAGCGGAGCCTCTCTTGGATACGTACCCGGCGCAATTGACTGCGCTTGTCCAAGGCGGCAAGCTGCTCAGCCCAGAGGGTAGTGATGCGAGGGCTGTCCTAGTCTCGGAGGAAGAAATCAGAGTTGATCAACATCAACTGAACTGCACTGTCATTTGAAAAGACTGTGGGTGGCCGTCGCTGTGTGGTGTCTCTTGAGCTGTCGCATCACCCACCGCCAGTCAGTTGATGTTTTTGGCTGTCGCATCGTCCACTGTAACTCAATTGATGTTCCAGCGGTTGCCCCAGGCGGTGTTGGCGGCGGCCTGACCCCATTGGTCAATAGTGTACCCCGCTATTGCTCCCGTCCGTTCTGCCGATCTGATTCGTTGGACTGGGCTCCGCTATTGCTCCCGAGGTTCAAGCGAGACTTCGCTATTGCTCCCGGGAATCCACTATTGCACCCGGGCTCGGGAGCACTTGCGGGGTCCGGCCTCCGGGACTGCGCAACCCGCCACGCCGCAATTGCGACCAGCCCGGCCAGCCTCATTGCAAGCCGCCATTGTAGGCCAAGTGCTTGCTCAGCAACTGCACGATATAATTTCACGACTCAAAGCGTCGATACTGATAGTGACTGCGACAATTAAAAAAGCAATGCAATATCGACCAGCGGTAGAAAACGTGCAAGCTCTCGCAGATGATGCGTCCATTTCCATGCGGCGCTGGTTATGGCCGCAGCGCCGGCCCCATACAGGGCCTAACGCACTGGAGCACCCACTGAAGCAGTCCACTGAAATATCAACCACCGACGGGAGCGACGCGATAATAGCGCCCGAAACGAGTTTACTAGAAAAAAAAGTCCATTTCCCGTGTCGCATGGGTCTCCTGTAGATGCCAGATAGTAGAAGTGATTTTCTTATCGTTCGTGGTCGCTGCAACCACTCGCGCTGTTGATGGATACGGCAAACCACCAAAGACACCAGTTATCGCGTGAAAGCACTTGGAATCCACAACACGGGATTCTGGGCTTTGGCTGGCTACAATATATAGATACAAGCTATACCGTTGGCAAATTTCGCACTTAAATACTGTCTCAATTGTTCTTACGTGGTAATCATCTGCTCTTGACACGGCGTCGATGCGAGACCATAATAGGGATCGCACAACGGGCTGTGCCTGGTGACTCGGCGTGTTGCTACAGCGGATCATCCCCTGGAATACAGGGCATTCAGCGTCCATTCCTCCAGCATGCCAGCATTCACAAATCAATCTCGACTATTAGAGATACACCAGCACCAGCGATAAAGAATCAATACACAGAATTCCGCATCACGAGTATCGCTCACCTAGCACTACAAGGGAGAAGGATACAAGAACAGCAGAACCAGAGGTGCGCTTTCTTACGTGCGGGCATGTTCCCAGCGATATGTCCCCTGTATTTCAGCGATGACATGACCGCTGAAGGCGACCAGCCAATGAGAGACGGCCATTTTTGCGATTTTCGTAACGTACGCGGCATTTGATTGGCCGAGCTGATCTCTGACCCTGAGACCACTGAGACACGTTACTAAAACGGGGACATCCATCCTCGATGCGCTTCGTCTGTCTTGTACTTGGGGATTAGATACAGAGGGCTAAAATGTCGCTGCTACCAAGCAAACGGACTGACATAGCAGTTGAATAGCCCGTTGCGTGTGCGTACACGTACAGGGCAATCGAGTCACTAGTTTCCAAAGCCCCGCGAGCCAGCGCCCTCGTAATCCCGCCGCCTGGTTGGCCAGATCCGCGATTTTGGTAAACCCTGCCCTGCGAAAATCGAAGCGAACGGCGCCTCTCATTGGCTGGATCAGCTCGCACCAACTGGCCCCCGTCGCTGGTGTCAGCCTTGCAAAGCAGCGCTGCGGTTAATTCAAGACTTTCAAGTCAAAGGAAAAACGCCCAATGGAGCCAGTGCAAGGCTTGCAAGGTCAATTCAGATCCTCAATCACAGAGAATTTTTTCTTGCCTTTGACGCGTCGCTTTGGATTGACCGAAGCGCTGGAAATGGTGCAGGCATGCGCTGGAACTCAGCCGCCAGATGAGCCTGGATGCCCTGTGAGACAGCGGGAGCGTGGTCCCGCTATCTGATTGGCCAGATCCGCGATTTTCGTAACAGATGGCGTCTCTCATTGGCTCTCCCCGGGTCTCACCAAAATAGTCCTGTTGTCGCTGGTACTACAACGCTGTGGTCAATTCGATGCGGTCAATTCAAGACGTCAGAGAATTGGACGGCTTCCTTTTTGAACTCGGATTTCCTACTCAGAGAGCTTTATTAATTATCTGCCTTTGACTTGGTCAATTTGAATTAACCGAACGCTGGCGATTTCCATGCATGCGCTGGCAGGCCCAGGATGCCTTGTGAGCGCTATAAGTCCCTGCGGGCCAGCGCTGTTATTAGCCGTCGTCTGGTTGGCCACGTCCGACGATTTTGGTAGCCCCACTCTAACGAAAATCGACCAAGCGGCGTGTCTCATTGGCTGCACCGTTTCTCACCAAAATGAACCGCCCGTCGCTGGCACTATAGCGCTGTAAGACATTCGAGTCAAAGGATAAAAATAGCAATAGCTTTACTATATGATTTGTACGATAATGTAAACTCCCTGGTTAGAGAGCTATGCCGTTTACCTCTGACCTGGTTGATTTGAATTGACCGCAGCCCTGCCCTAGACGCCCGGCCGGTGCTGGTACTGGTCTGTAAGCTGTGGTCAGTCCGATGCGGCTAATTCAAGATATACACGTCGAGAAATGAATAATCAGTCAGAGATCTTAGATGACTTGCTATTCCCACGGATTCTCTAGATAGAGAGCCGTGTTATTCGCCTTTGACTTGCTTGATTTGAGTTGACCGAAGTGCTGGGATTTTCCACTATACGCTGGGGGGGCGCCTGAATGCCTTGTGAGCCCTGTCAGTCAGCGCTATCGTGACCACGCCGCCTGATTGGCTAAACCTGTGATTTTCGTAACCCCACCTTACGAAAATCGACCGTACGGCGACTCTCATTGGCTGTCCCTGTTGTCACCAAAATGATTGCTCTGCTTCAACCAAGTGATATTATCGACCAGAGCAAATCGCGCCAAACACGTATAGCGCTGTAGCTGAGTTAATCAAGACTGGTCCCCGTGTGTCCCTTGGGGGCCGTTAATATCAGGTAATCACTTTATGCGCTTTTAATGCGGAATGTCCATGCGCTTCTCAGAGAGCAGTTCCCATTATAATGTGCCATCCATGAGAGGGATATGCTCCCGTTTCTTGTTAATGCTCTTGCGCGATACCACGAGACCATTGAGTTTGCCTCGCTTATCTTGATCGACGAGGGCGCCGAAGATAAGTATATATCTTAGTTGTGATAAAAAAGGTAAGTAGGGGAGTGAGTTGTATGGGAGAGAGCCTTGTTGATGGTGGTTTTGGCTGGAGGAGGACCACCTGATAAGGCGTATATATACTTTATAACTGCTGCGCCGCCTGTCGTGCCCTGCTACCTAACAGCTATAATTTCTCACTTACAAAGTACCACTTGCATCTTAGAAAGAGTCATATCGACTCTAGAATCATCCATCGGAGTCAGTTTATCTGTTGGCGCTATATCTAGCACACCAATCCGCTAATTTCTACTGCGCTTCCTTACCCGGGTCACTGTAGAGTAGAGTACCTTGCCTCTCGTCAAAGTTGGCTATGAACGAACATTCCGTGTATCATAGTTAACCACGATAACTTTGATAGTCTCTTTACTGTGCATTATCCGTCTGCTGCTTTCTTCGACACTGTTGAATGGAGCACCAACACGAATCGGCTTCAAAACCAAAGCCACCTGCTGCTGAGCCATGCCGATAGCTAGTCCATTCATCTATCCTCCACCGTCATCATCATCACCCCCTCGCATCGTATCATCTATGCTTTGCCGATGAGGACCAAATACCCAGCTAGAGCCAGTAAGGAGCCACCCTTCGTAATATACAACTACTTTAGAACTATGTCATATTACCTCGACGCTTCTACTATCTTTCTCTGGTCAATAACATCAGAATCCTCTCAGACTTATCTTCTATCCGCTGGCGAGAGAGACGCTACGTCGCGTTACAACCCAACGAATCGGATATACAAACTCTCCTAAGGATAACCATAATCCCCCCTTTTCTCCTAAAACTCACGTAAGTAATACATATAATAACCCCGAGCTCTCACCACGCCCTTATAGCTCTTTGCTTAATGCACCATCTTTATAGCAGAATCGCCTCGATAAGGTCAGCACGATACTCATTACTTCATTCTCAGCAGAGACACATTATCGACCGACAAATAATTCCCAAAGAGACCAAAGGGCCCTCTACAGCAGCAAAACTTACGGCTCAAGTCATATACTGCATTCCAAGCGACCCATTTAGCCAGATAAACCAGAGCTCTAATTCGTAGTGAGTGAAAACCTCTGCTTTTCCTTGCTACTGAGGTCGCCGTCGCTCACGAACAGAGACAGCGATGTGATTATCGTCGGTCGACGAGCAGTTGATTGATACTGATTCGGGGACCCTACTAGAATGTTTCCCACTTTATCAAGAGGACGCGCGACGCCTTTGCATCGGATAAAAGCCGCGACCTTTGCAGAGTCAAAGTGAGGAAAAGTAAGGTGAGGAAAAGTAAGGTGAGGAAAAGTCAAGTAAGGAAAGTTTAAGAAGGTAAAAGAAAAAAACTGTGTTCTTTACTATCGCGCAAGCACCTCGTCTCTGAGAGACAGTAACATAGTCGACGTGAGGAAATTCGAAGTGAGCGAAGTCAAAGTGAGGAAAAGTTAAAGTGAGGAAAAGTTAAAGTGAGGAAAAGTGAAATGAGAAAGACGTGAATTATAGAGATACTTAAAACCAAAGGGGTAATTCATAGTTTGGGGGCTACCCTTAGGTGAGTATCAGTCTTTCAACCTTATATTACTTACGGGGATTCATAGATCTATCGTAGAGGTATAAACACATCGCGAGGTAGCGAGTTTATAGTAATATTAGCAATTCTCATGTGGTCAACGGTCGAGACTAACGGCATCATATGATAAGCTCACAGCCAGAGTGGGCGCCCCCAAATACAGCAGCTGCGACTTTTCATCTTGCATCATCGTGTTCGTTCTTTTGCACATATGAAGTTAATATCTCGAGAGAGGTTCGGGATAGAAACGCCTTAAGGCAATTTCACGATATTTATCTGCCGCGACTGCCTATGCTAGCTTCTATCTCCGTATCTCGGACTCTGCTTTAGTACTATCACGATATGAATATCTCTTCCAGGGGGTTAGTTCCCAAACATAAGGCCATATCTCATATTCTTCTATAACACGATAAGCATTAACGGAACAAAGGCCGAGGTTAGAAAGGTTAGTTCTATAGGATACTATGAATTATATATTCTAGTCTTATCTCCCAGCGAGTCATATGTCAGCTTCGTAGCCAATAACTCAGACCCATTTAGAAGTAGAAGCAGCCTAATAGCAAGAACCAAAGCGAGAATATAAAGAAATTATTAGCCCTTATAATACAAGCGACCTCGCTAACCTTAGCTCCGGATCAGGCCGAGCAAGTACCGAAGCTTAACGATATCAACAAGTATAAGGATATTAATTACCTCAGTTAAGTCATAGGCTAAAAGTTAGGCAGGGAAATAAACCACCTTTCTACTATCAAGAATAGCGGCATATGCAGATCACTTGTGGGACCAGCTCAGCATCACCAAGCTTCTCATTCTCGGCCTTGTGAGCGCTTCACACCATTTGACGTACCTTTTCTAGTTATCTCTATCTCGTCCCTTCCTAGAACTTAGTTACGTGCAGGTTCTTGATCCTTACTAAGTTCCGAGTTTAAGCCTTAGTACCAGAAGTCAGGGCAATCATAAGGTCGATATATAGACATTCAGGTAAATCTAGCTTATTAAGGATAAACGATATTATACCCATGAGAAAGACAATGCTCCTACTGAGGCCCTCGTCGCCAGAGCAGCCCAAGGATCATAGTCTATTGAGAGACGATAATAGTAGTTAGTAATCGGCATAAGTAGAGTAAGTATTCGCCCAACGGCGGTTACAATTACGCTTATGACTAAGATAGAGTCGAGTATCAAACCAAGAGCCATCTCTATTATGGTTAATATCAAGGGACTTTATTAAGTCAAGCCGCTATTTATCTATACTTTTGCACCTAGAGCCGTATTACTTAACCCTTATAAAGAACTTATTTAGCCGCGCAAGGAGCTCTTATCTATATTATCTCGAGTCAGTATCTGCAGAGTTATAAGTAGGGCGCCCAATTTCGTGGATAGCTTGGAAGGATCAGCTCGGGCGTCTAGCTTCACTAGTGACCTCGCTTCTATCGTGCTAGAAGCAGGAAATGGCACTATTAAGCGTCCTGCGATACTTTGCTCTCTTCTAGACCCTTACTGAGAGGAAATATTAGTCGACTCTGATAAGCTTGCGAGACATACTCTCAGATGGACCTGGATACTCGAAGTAGTAGTAGAGATAAAGTAAGTAGATTAAAGTTCTTTATCGTCTATTCTGCTCGTTATCGAGAGAGGAGAAGCTATATCTGGTTGGGTTTATGAGTGCAGGTGCGTGATGCCATGACCCTTTGCTATGGTCGATGTCGTTGCTTTTGAAAGTAGACTCTTTAGTCGTCTCTGATCTCTGTACCTAGAGAGCTCGAAGGGCTTTAGTCTTGGCGGCGAGTAGAAAGCTTGAAATTTGGGGGACAGAGGAAGCAGCGCCGGACGGCGTACTTATCGGCGTTATTAAAGCTATCATACTTTCCTATGAGGCTTAAGAGTCATCGTAGTTCCTTATAAGCAGTAAAATCAGAAGTCTCTAGCTATTTTACGGGATAGGCGAAAGTAATACGTGAGTCTTGCTCGATACCTCAAATTTACCGAGAGGAATGCTATCGACGCTAGGCTAAAGAGTTAGACAACTACCCTATAGACACTCCTCGACTTACCATACACAGCATTGCCGCTAGGCGCCCTATTAGCGGCCACGGTGATAATACTAATATCAAAAGTGCAGATACGTTAACCTAAAGCTCGGTTAAGGCTCTAAAAGCCTCGCGGATACTTCTAAAGTCAGACGAAATAACGGCATTATCACGCGTTAGCTCTAGCGGGAGGGGTTTAGGCTTAGAATCAGTAACGGGACACGGTCATCTCTCGTTACTTTCGAGTCTATTAGTCCTTGCGCTATCCCATTTCTCACAAAGTTGTTTCTCTTGCGTTTAATAGCTATCTTTCATCTATGCTAACTATATTAAAGATGGCAGGTCGTGGATCCTCGCGTATGCAGCCGCAACGCCTATGGCTAAGCAGGCGACTATAAGGAAAGCATTCTCGCATCACGTCTTCGAGCCTTAGCTATAGGGCTCGACTTATGAACGATAGAGATATGCATATGGCCGCTAGTATTAGGGAGTTCTTGCTTAGGCTTGACTATTAAGCACGGTATAATGCCATTCTTTATGCCGACGCTCTTATAGTATACGTAAAGAGAGCGACCCGGTTAGCTTTCTAAGACGAGTACTAGACTAGCTAATAAGAGTATATAAGCTAAAAGATAGAGCTCGCAGTGCTAGAACGCCAATAAGGGGTGAAGGTTATGCGTCGATATAAATATACCGCGAGTGCCGTATCCGAGAGCTCGGGTTACTAATACTTCAGGCATCCAAAAGCCTTCTTTCAGTTCTAGCAACAGTCTCAAAGGTAGCTTCGCATCGGATGGCGAGTAGAACAAGATGCTAGCCGCAATATTCACAGGTTGGCTAATATTTTAAGTAGTCTGCCCTATCCTCACATCTATGAAACTAATCGAATCGCCGGCTACTAGACTCACGCTTACTATTAGTATCCCAATCTCCGCAGCTCCTTGAACCACGACTATAATACTCTATGCGTACAGAACATCGCATCGAGGAACTAGGTCGATAAAGACAGCGTCTTCGCTAGAGCTCTTTGCTATGCTTGTCGTTTATATTAAAGATGGTTGCGTTACCACATTCTCTAGGGTTTGCCAACTCCAGCAACGACGATTAGCTAGCAACGCTCTAAGCTCTAATTCACGGCGTAGTAGGCGTCTAGTTCACGTATTCCCTTGCTCTGATAAACCATTATATCATCAGGACTCACTATGCTACTATTAGATACTATCCAGGATATCAGACAGGGGCTTATATCGTGGGTTAAAGACGCGCCTCATTTCTTAACTCTATGACTAGGCTTTATCATAGAATGGTAAGATAAGAGGTCGCGTTGTGTCGCTAGCTGCAGGCCATGCCTCGAAGCAAGCGTTATTCTCGAGGTCACTGCTTAAACTCGGCTTACTCCTCGCACCGCGCAAGATCATCTTACGTCACAAATATCACGGTATCGATAGTTTTGCTGCCTTATTGAATAGAAAAGGCTTCGTCCTAGCCTTAGCCGTGAGAACCCCTCGCTTATTGTTATTATTATTATAGTCTCATCGGTCCTAGCAAGCGTTCTCATCAGTGCATTGTGACTATGGCCACTAACATGGCCCTAGCGATATCGGTATGATCTTTAGTATTAGCACTACTAGCTTTTTCGCCCCCGATAACTAGAAGCCACAGAAAGATCCCGTTTCGGCTCGAGTAAATAGAGACGAGAAGTCTCTTCGACGAAAGGGTCCAAGTACTATTTATATCGCGCTATTAGCATATACTCGAGAGATTCCTATATAGGTGGTACTATCTATTCATATTTAGTATTAGGCTAGTTTTAAGCCGATTGATTATCTCGTTTAACTAGCTTTAAAGATTAGCAGAGGGTCAGACTAAGTAGAGAACCTGGCAAGTTATATTTATATCTTACCTGACACTTACTAATAGCAGCTGCATTCATAAGGTCAGGACTTTATAGAGATCGAATATCATTAAATCGCGTATTTTGCTTCTCGTCCTTAACCTCGGAAACCTACTTCGCGCCAGGTTTATAACGGAGAATGCTAAGCTATATAAACTACTCGTTACTCTCCTAAAGATAAGGTACTTCTAATTCAATCAGATAATAATTAGATAAACAACCATACCTAACAACTATAAAGCTCCTTAAACAGAGCAGGATTCTTACTAGCGGGGCCAAGCAATCGATACTCCCTCGCATTTTAGTTACGACGATCCTAACGCTTAAAAAATTCCCTGGTTATAGTGGCTAGTATTACGAGTCATAAAATAGTATGATATACGAGACGTGGGTAATGCCGTATCGCTATAGACCTCAAGACCCCAAGCCAGCTTTAGCTAAAAGCTAAGTATATTAGAGGACAACTTACAGCGTTGTCGATTATAATACTTCCAATAGCCGGATCCTTCCTAGCTCGGTTAATAGGGGTTCGAAGGTTCTTCCTACTCTCTGGTTCCTCTATCTATAGAAACCACTTCACCCTCAATTATGAAGTAATCCATGCACTCTCTATAGATCTTAAGGATCAGCTTAACTTAGCCTTATCCACGCAACCGCCGGCTACAGGCTCGTTTGCCATTGCCACAGGCCCAAGGTCAAGACCAATAGGGATAACAATAGGTTTAAGTAAGAAAGACTCGGGTTTTCTATCTATAATATCTTAGCTCATCTCGGCAGCCCTTTGAAGGGCAAATCATCTCACAGAAGGCTATTATCGCTAGGAATATAAGGCTAAGCAAGCTATCTACTAGGTTAAGTAACGCCGATACTATCCTTCGATAACTATTATTAACGCTCGACTATAACGATAACGACGAAAGAATATCGCTCGTTCTAAATAGAGACTCTATTAAGGGTCGTTGCGAAATCAATAATTACCTCCGGCACGAAGAAGGAGATGTTTAAAGTTCAGCACCATTTCGAATACATAGAATTCTGAAGTAATGAGTTCACCGTCATTTGTGATTGATACTATAAAGGAGAGTAAGCACATTCTCGGATCTGCGATATGTCACAAGGTCGTCCACTCCACCTTCAAGGTCCCAGAATGCGTCTAATAGCGCATACTCCTCTTTAACTTTTCATAGAGTTATCGGACTAAAGACCTTTCCATAGGTACGGCAAAAAGACCTCTCTATCTAGATAGAAAAATCCTCCCTATGAAGACGGCAAAGAACTATATATGAAGACAGTAGGTACCTTGTTACAACGACCTGGAAGACCTTTCCATAGAGGCAATAGAATAACCGCACCGTTCGCCAAGAACTTCAGGTACGCCAACGGGAGTATTGGGAGCAATACCGAGACCGGATTCTTCTAATGAATCGGTATGGACCGCATCCTGCGATAAGCTCGCTGAGTTCAACTTCTTTTACTTGCCTTTTTATATATCCCTTTCACTCTGAGACTTATATCGAAGTCGGCAGGGCTTAATCACCGAGCGCCATGGCAGCTATTGCTAGAAGCAAGGGACAATGAGAGAAAGAGATTCAATAACTCACTTGCCAGAGCCGTAAGCCACCCCCAGCGAATTCATGGCAAATTATAAAGCGCCAGTGACAGTCTAGGTTGAGAAGTACCTGCATGAGGGTATGTTTCTAGTTTCAGTACCAGGCTCTAAGATCGACAACGAGTAGTAAGTCTATTATAGGTGGGCGTCGTATATTATCATCGGAGCAATAAGCAGAGCTAAAGGCGGCGAAAATATCATTCGCATGGCTTTAGAATAGTCTCCATAGATTGTGTTCTACTAGAGTCGCTTGGAAGGTAGTATATTCAAATTCATATCTCAGAACAGACTTAATAAGCAACCTCATTACCAGTACTATTCCTGGCAATGTCTGGCCTATTCTCAAAGCTACCGAGGCAAATCTATGCTTATTACCAATCGGCAGGGGGAGACCATCCGCTTCATCAGCTTACTGCGCAAAAGAGACCAGATTCTCAGAAGTAGCACTAGGACAAGCGACAAAGGCGCCGGTCTAAGAGTATGGCAGATATCGCAGGCTATCGTGCTCTTCTTGACCGGCCCAGCGAATTCCTATGCGTATCGACTCCGTGGACTTGCGAATACCAACAACTCAGTTCAGAGTTGACAATACCGCGAGTGGTACGCGGGCGGCACACCAAAGATCGCCCGGTGGAAGCCCTTGGAATACCACGTCACGGAGGCTATCTTCTTATGGCGCCTGTACGAGTGTCTTAAAGCAGAGCATGTTCTTTGGCTAACTGGATGCCTATGATTATCGCTTAAGGGCGGTGCCGCAACGATAACCCACACAAGGACTGAGAAGAGAGGAAGAAGCTTGGCAATATTCTAAAGACCTTGAGCCGGCTGCTCCCTCTATGGATATTGCTAGGGATGGCGAAGCTCAAAGTTGGGCCCCTTAACCTGCGAAAGTGTCGAAGACTTTAGGCTCAAACGCTTCAACTCTGATCCACTACGGCCTAATTCTCTCGACGACCAGCCAGCATCTACTAACAGCAGAACCTATTAGAACAAAGTCGCGGCTGAAGTGGGGCGGATAGAGGATCTCTGTAGTTAACATAAGTTCGCTAGCTAAGGCGCCAGTCGCAGAAGAAGAAAGAGAAAAGACAACGTATCAAAGCTAGGAAAGCCAGGGCTCGAGAAGCTCAATAGAACTAAAAGGATTTATACACGTATATCAGAGTAGAACGCTTACCTCCTCCTAGCTAAAGCTAGACTCTTACTAGCAGTTCCTCACTTTATTTTCCTCGCTTACTTTCCTCACTCTAATTTCCTCACTTTTCCTCACCTTGAACCTAATCCTAGAGAGGGTTCTAGACTAGTATCTGTTTCTGGGATGCTATGGATTCAAAGGAACTAGAACGAGTATTTTGCTAAAATCTTAGCACGAAACTCTCCGTGGACGATCTCTTACTTGGAGGCGTAGAGGGCCCGTCTGAGTTGGTGTGGTTAAAGCGATAATTAATATCTATACCCGGCTTGCGCTCCCAGTATCGTGGTTTCGTAAGAGCTCTTCTCGAGTTAAAAAGGACGTCTCAGCAGATGTTTGCCTCGCCAAAGAAGATCCGGCTCTCCAGCCCGATGATTCCCGCCGCCATGCCCCGGGCATGGTCTTATACCCCCCTAATCATCCAGGAAGACGCGGATATCGACAGAGGATCCATCTACGTCTAGTTTCTTCTCTCCGCCGACCAAGTTATGATTTTCCTTAACGAACATGCGGCCGCTGCCTTTACGCGCTTTGTCATCATCTTCAGGGATAAGATGAGAGCAAGAACCCCCTTAACGGCATTGCTAAGTGCACGGGAATTCACTCTAGCTACGTGATGACCATGGATATGGCCATACGCCTCCCTCCCCCAACTCTACTACTGCCGCATCATGCCTCGCCGCTGCCCAGGCCAACGACATACTCAGTTCCGCCGGTCTTATTAAACGCCAGCTTCAATCGCCTGCGGGTATAGCATCTTGGTGCCGTTGTCGGATTCTTGGACGACCAGGGGCTTCTACGGCTTGCCGTGGAAAGTGAGGCGCGAGGCGGCCGGCGCAGAGGGAACCCAGGTTTCTAGTAGGCTTAACCAGCGTGCGGCCCGCTGCTATGTTTATCGAGGCTCTGCCGGAACGTCGTTCTCTACTTTAGACGGGTCTATATAGAAGTGCTTATAGATACTCAATAGCTAGAAGTAGTAGAAAGGAGGCGATAGCTGATTGGATTTCTAATAATAAAGTCAATAGGGGACTTTCATCTCTATTATTATAACAGAGATTATTCACATAGTAATAGTGCCGACCACTGAATCGCTAGGTTCTTTGTGATCTGACGACATTGACAATTGAATTAGGGTTAGGGTTGGGGTTAGGGTTAAGATTCAAATGTGGAAGCCTTCGCCTGATCATAAACTAGTATTAAATTCGGCCTTATGAGTTTCCTAATTAGATAAAGATATATTTAACTCCGGGTGGAATGCTTATTACTAGCTATAGTGCACTCTTACTTTCGAACCTACGTCGTCGTGGTAACGCACCCTGGAAACACTTGCCGTTGACTTTTAGATTACCCTCTGGTAGCACGAATCTAGCCGATCACTATTCGCTCTCTGCTATGAAGATTTATGTGAGACAGCACATCAGACACGTTCAAAAGGATTAGTAGGGCTGATACTCTGACACGCTGCAGGGCGGTGCTGATTAGAATGGGCAAGATAATGCGACTTTTTTGAGATTGGAGGAGTGAAGATGTCAGATTCAAGTACAAGGAAGCGTGGCTATGACTCATTTACCTCGAGTGGTAATAGTTACGATAAGTTCTTAATTTAATATGAGTTAATAAACGGCCTCGACGTTCGTGTCCAAAGGTGCCTATGTATCTGGGGACTTATATACGATAATTTAACTATATCTTACTTTCTTACAAGATAAAATCTAGATAGATTCTCGATATGTTACGTCACCTTTCTTTAGGTATCTCCTTATCTCTCAGAGCCGAGGGCTTATCGGCGATCTCGCCTATAAGTACTCTATATTAATAGGTAGGACGATGGGCATATTCGGGATTAACGGGACTTAGTTAATACTAATCATAGAAGACTATGATTGGAACAGCGGCAGCTGGTATTGCACCGCAACACCCTTTGATGCTACTGTATTCACTGAAATGCATTCACGTTTCTCGCGGGTCGTATAGTGCTATTTCCTTTACTACTAGACTAAGGTCTCCGGGCTTGGACGGCTCGGTCATATAGTTATTCCCGTTCCTATATCAACTCTCATACATTAGTCTCCATACTCTATAATTCTCATTAAGATATCCCCTCCAAATACTAGCTATCTAGCCCCGAAAGTCCCTAACGCAGCCGTGCCCTATCCCTTAAGCGCTTAGTTATTAATCCCTGTCTACTACTCTTAGACCCGCTTATCCCGGAGTAGTAGGCTTAACCACCGGGTATAACGTGTGTGTGACTATGCTGTATCTCAGTGTTATGTTTCTAGGTATATTTTTCTTATATATTGCCCAGGGCGCTCTAGTCTGATATTATCTATAGATAAAAGGGCCAAGGATAGCTTCCCTAGCGCTAATACTCTCCGATTAAATAGGTTTGCTAATTCCGGCTATCTTCTGGTATTTATCTAATTAGTATACACCTAGAGCGCTTAGTGCTATTGCTCTTTGAAGGCCTTTTGCCTAAGGCTCCCTTTATTAATAAGGAAGAACTATAGGGTAAGTATAGTTGCTCTCTAGCAACCATATCAATTAGCAGTATATAACCGCGATATTAAGGAAGCTAGAATTATTCCTCGAGATCCTCGCTTATATAGCCATAGCCGACGCCGAGGCACTAATAGTAATACTAATAAACACCTTACTACTCTTTTAGGTTCGATATAACTAGCTGCGGGGAACCACTACTTTAGATTCTTTTAGTCTTGCTATAATTTCTGGTTTGGCTGTTATCCGGTAATAAGCACCTAGAGAAGTTTAGCTAGCCTATAATATAGTTCTAGAAACGGGAGAAAACTAGAGGTTAGCTAGTATAGTACTCGTTAACTAATAAACTTAGGTTAAAAGCATATAACTAGCATAATAAGATAGAGCATTTTAGGGTTTAAAACTTTTGATATCATGCCATATAGTAGTAAACATCCGAATTCAAGGCGTTCGCGATACATACCCATCGTCGCGGTATAGGTGTGGCTTATAAGTATTTACAAGGAGAATAATGTTCTAGCTGCAAAGACTAGCGCGGGTGCTCTATCTGTTAGCCATCTGCCTCACCGGCGACGAAACTTGTTTATGTAGGCCGAAACTATTAGGCACTAGGCCTAAGATCTGGTTAACGTAATTATACCACCTGCGGCATAAGGCCTACAGCGCTATGCCGGAAATAGGAATTATCTACGTCTGAATAATAAACTTGACCTCTCTATTTCTTCCCTCGGTATATCCTTGTCTGCTATACTATATATCCCGGTCCAAGGTCTAGAAGGAGCTCAAGGGGTATATTAACCATATAATATTCCTTCTTTCTACTTCGTTCCTAATAAATACCGATAGGCATTATACACGAGCGGCTTCCACGCTTAGGGTTAGGGTTGCTACTAGTGCTAAGGTCCATAAGATTCGCAAGGTTCGCAAGGGTTATCAAAGGTTCGTCAAAGATTCGTCACCTTAATAACGCTTAGAAAATAGTAATTAAAAATATATATACTACTTCCTAAGCATTCTACGGTCTATGCCTAAACTTGGGATATATTTTCCTACTTAGAAGTAATTCTAGGCTCGTTAATGTGCTTTAATACGTAGTAGACGATATAGGTTTGTAAACTCAAGGATAAGGATCGAGACGTCGAGGAAGTTCTTCCAAACAAGTTTCTCCGCGGGGCTATTAACGCCGACATAGACAAAGTAATTACCCTTCCTATAAGTAGCCGGTGCCGAGAGTCCGGGTCTCGACGCCACTATATAAGCATTTCAGGGAGCACGTCAAACAGCTCCAACGCGCAGAAAATGGTCACTTCCTACTATCTGCCACCTTTCCTTTAGGTAGTCGAGGTCGAGGATATAGATAAGCCACGTTCTCGTCTATTAATCTCGAGGTTTGGAACTTGATAATGTTATGGCACGATATATAGAATGTAGGTAAACTACGATATTCCCGTAGAAAGCTTGAGTACGGGTTGATGTTTGAGAGCTCATGGCTATAGAGACGAAAAGCCTTGGCCCAGACTTTGCTGATAATCTCTGGGCCTCGAGAATCCGGATAAATAACTAACCTTCTACCGTTGCGTGTTGCCTCTGAGGCCGGAAAGCCACCGCGGGCCCTAAATTGTGATAGTGATAGGGTTTTGGATGTTATAGGCCTTGATATAGTAATTGGAAAGTGCGAAGTGATCTGGTATAAGAAAAGTATTTCGGCTAAGGGCCAGAGGAGGGCCATATGTGCGGACTTGATCATAGGTCTGACGCAAAATCCGATGGATGAAGAAGATGTTAATGATAGAGGTGCGCGGAATGAACGAGGCGGGCGTCTCTAGTTGTTCTGGTTAAATTCGCGGACGGGTTGACGCTTATGAGGCTAGGTTGGCTAATCCTGCGATTTCTGATCCTTTGCTACAATATATGGCATGATGTAAATTCTTCTGATATACTAGACTTAAATATTATACGCAGAACTTGGTTAAGATTTTGCTATTTAGCCGCGTCGCGTGCCGTTAAGTTTCGAACGCTAAGAATAAAGGCCAGGAGCTCCGTTACTAGCCTTTATGAATCTCTCGCCTAGAGTATATCGGGGCGGAATCCCTTTCGTGAAAAAGGTGCCTAACGCGAAGTAATATAATAAACTAGTTTAACTTCTCGCATGCTTATCACGAAGGAGGCACTTCGTGGCTAAAGAAATCAGTAGTATTCGACACGTAGTATTGACTAGTAAGCCGGTGGATGTAGTAATAGGCGTTTAAAATGGATAGCTTTATAGGAATGTAGAATATATAGTTAGATGCCTGATTGATTGCGTGTAGTAAAACTATTACTATTAAACCGGTCACTAGTTATTTTTAACCTGAGTTATATAATTATATTAAT
>JADBHU010000056.1:0-53084 GCA_017140155.1 Fusarium devonianum | reverse complement strand
GGTGCTTGACCTTCCCCCCGCCTGGCAGCGGGGGGAAGGTCAAGCACCGGGAGAGCTTGTGTTGTCGCTCGGCGGCAAACAAAACCAGTGGACGCGTGCGTGAGAGTGGTGGGCTGAAGGCCAGATTGATCGACGACAGATGGGGGATAGGGTGCTGTTTTTCCCGCGGTCAACAGGCTGTTCTTGGTGCATTCCTGCATTGAAGAAGCCCTGTTCGATGCGTAAGAAACACGTCCCACAGAACGGCAGACAGACGAGCAACAGAGAGACGAGGGAGAGGAGAGATGAAGTAATGACAGAGAGCCTCTAGGACGAGGAGGCCTCCCTCGCATCCCTCTCATCTTTGAATGGCTGTTGTGGTTGTGGTTGCGGTTGGGTGTGGATCTGATGGGCGATGATGATAAGAGGCTGAAGTGGTGGTGATGGACAGTTGCGGAGCAGAGTTGTAAACGATTGATACACAAGCATAACCCCCCCCCAAAAATGAAGCGAAGTGGCATCAGCAAGTAAAGAAGACTTGAGACGAGGGTGACTGATGTGTACGAGCCGTGTACGAGTGTTGTGGATCGCGATGGTTGTGCGCTTTTGAAGGACCGCTTACACGATTAGGCTGGAAACTAATTTGGAGACGGGCTATGACACGATATTCGAGATGATTAATGAACCACCTGGAGCGAGCAGGACTCTGCTTACCAGTTCTAAGTCTTAATGTTTTTCATGAGTTTATAGACTGCTTGGTGCGCCTTGTTCATTCGGTTGCCATAATAAAACTGCTCATCCGTGAAATGGACATGGAGACATCAGGAAGATTGTTCAAGTCGGTGGTGCATTATCTTCGCCTAACACGGTAACATTTTGCAAGAATCCTAACTCGTGATTATATGCAGTTGTGCTTGCAGACCTCGTAGCTCGGCACACGTTGCAGACATAACGCGTCGTGGTGGCACCGCCAGACCTCCATGCATCTGCAGCCAGCATCCTCCGTAAATGATTCCGTCTAACACCGTATGTAAGACTCGTAGACGCAATCGCTGGAGATGGAATCACTTGAGCGCCTGCCATTCTTGGTCCTTATGCCCGTCCATGCATCGTGTCGTCTCACGCACGCCTTCAGCCGCAGCGGGCTGGGGGTAACAACCAACCACTCCAATTCCAACAAGACTTATCCTCCACTTCACCCAAGCAGACGCTCATCGGCTTGCCGAGAAGTTCCAGCCCTACAGTCTCATGGGTCCAAACCGGACAAGAGTCGGTCTGCAGACTAAATAGCATCGGGTGAGCTAACGGAGTTGCAGGGGCCTGCCTAACCAGCCGCCCAAGGACGCGCATCCAATATGGAGAGGCCGGCTTCTATGTTTATTCAACGTTGAATAATTTGATGAGTGATTACGGGGACCTTCGGCGGTTGCTCCAGACTGAGCCGGTTAGCCTACAGAGGATAACCATCCTTATGAGGAGGCTGGAAGAGGTTCGCTGCGATTGATTGGGGCCTCAATCTGGCAGGCTGGTCCTAGAGGTCGATCAGGCCTGTGGCCAGGATGGAATATTACGATCATGGGGAAAAGAGGACATGGGACTGGAAGACCATTAGATCTGATACTGTGCATAGATGGAGACAAGGCATGAGTTGGCGTCAGACGATGCTGACGGGCTGACGAGCTGACGGGCTGAAGCGGCGCTTAATCTTGGCTATCATGTCGAGAGGATAAAAGGGAGCTATCGAGCTTTCGCGCCACCTTTCATCATATTTTTACACCATTCTCTGGCCTAGGACCATTCTTTCCCTCTTGTTTCTATACCAAAGTGTGGAATTTGAGGTGTCCCTTGCCCCTGTGCAGTAACTTAGGTTGCGGGGCTCGAGCATACACTACAAAACAGCCTCACTTGAAGGCAACATATCTCAGTTACAAGCACTGAAAATTCGAGCACGATGGCTTCGTCGTCTTCATCTTCCTCGCGTTCAAGCTCGCCAGCCAGGCCTGTGGCCGATGCTGCGGCTAGCGGAAGCGACACGATAGACAGGACGAAGCACACGCCGCAACAAATTATTGATAAGTTTTGGACCCAGTTCACAACTAAGAACCCCGGCAAGGGTGCGTTCTCCATCACTTCCATCTTAATCCTTGTATCCAAACGTTACTTTGCGGCTCTTGAAGAACTGGATGGAGGCGAGAACATGGCACCAACGATGTGTTGCTGATTATTATCCATATAGCGACAACCGTTATCCCTTCCAATAGCTACACCAAAAGTGCGGCCAAGAGAGGAAACAGAGTCACTGCCTCGACCACACAATCTTCATATGAGGAGGCCGCTGCCACCTGTCGTGCCAAGGTCGAGAAGATTGTGAAAGAGTGTCGCCGTATCAACAAGAAATACCGCGACTCTCACTTCGACATAGAAGCTGACTTGAAGCTCGACCGTTTTGACTGTCTGAGATCTCTGGCCAACAGCGAGGACAGCGTGCCAGGTGTTGATCTACAGCCCCAGAGCGTCAAACGTGTCGAGGACATCTTCGACAACCCTTGCTTTTACATCGATGGACCGACGGCCAACGATGTCAGGCAGGGCCGTGATGGGGATTGCTGGTTGATGGCTGCTCTGTGCACGTTGAGTAACAAGCCTGGCCTCATCGAGAGGCTCTGTGTTACTCACGACCAAGCCGTTGGTGTCTACGGGTTCGTATTCTTCCGTGACGGCGAGTGGATCTCAGAGATTGTCGACGATTTTGTAAGTCTGGTGCTGTTGGACGGGCTACAAAGTGCAGAGCTGACTCCATCATAGCTCTATCTCACCAAGCCAGACTACGACGAGGGCTATTTTGATCGAATTCTTTTTGATGACATTGAGCGCATTGACCCAGACGAGGCGTACCGCAAAATCTACCAGTCCAACAGCGGCTCTTTGTATTTTGCCCAGTGCCAGCATCCTCAGGAGACCTGGCTGCCGCTTCTCGAAAAGTGTTATGCCAAGGCCCACGGAGACTATGCGGCGATGGAAGGGGGTTTTGGTGGCGAAGGCATTGAGGATCTCACGGGAGGTGTCACTTCCGAGCTCTGGACATCTGACGTCCTCGACAAGGCAAGTTCTTCCAAGCTTACCATTCCTTTGGTAAGCACGCCGCTAATAATCTTACAGGACCACTTCTGGAAAGAGGAACTCCTCAAGGTGAACCAGGAATTTCTCTTTGGTTGCAGTACTAGTGTCTGGGGCCGTGGTTGGGGTGAACGAAGGGGCATCGTAGAGCTTCACGCCTATTCGATTCAAAAGGCTGTTGAGATTGATGGGAAGCGTCTTCTCAAGCTCAAGAATCCTTGGGGAAAGGGAGAATGGACTGGCCCATGGAGTATGCATCCGCACTGAGTGACACCGAACTATTTGGAAGGAAACACTAACAACCCAACAGGTGATGGATCCAAGGAATGGACCGCTGAATGGCTAACCAAGCTTGATCACCGCTTTGGCGATGATGGCGACTTTTGGATCGAGTATAAGGACCTCCTTCGCAAGTACCAGTCCTTTGAACGAACCCGCCTGTTCACTCCAGAGTGGCGCGTCACTCAAGTCTGGACTACGCTCTCTGTACCCTGGGCGTTGGACTATCACGACACTCACTTCTCTTTCACCATCTCCAAGCCAGGTCCGGCTGTGATCGTGCTGGCTCAGCTGGACGACCGCTACTTCCGAGGCCTCCAGGGCCAGTATTGGTTTGAACTTGGCTTCCGACTCCACAAGGCCGGCCAGTCTGACTATGTGGTCCGCAGTCAGACGCCTTACCGGATGTGCCGATCCGTCAACGTTGAGCTCGAGCTCGAGGCCGGTGAGTACGAGGTCCACATCAAGATCAACGCCATGCGTAACCAGGACGTTCTGCCCATCGAGAAGGTCATCAAGGACAACGCCAAGACACGTCGGGAGAAGCTCCTCCGCATTGGACTGGCCTACGATCTCGGACATTGTAAAGGTCGCTTTGTTGAGACGCCTGATGAAAAGGCCGCCCGTGAGAAGTACGAGAAGCAGCTCAAGGACAAGAAGAAGGATAAAATCAGGAAGAAGATTCTTAAGGAGCGAGAAGAGGCTCACTATCTTGCTACTCAAGACTGGCGCAAGGCAGAGCGGAAGCGCCTGAAGAAGAAGGACAAACACACGATCAAGCTGGCTGAAAAGAAGGCCAGAAAGGCGGCTCGAAAAGCTGAAAAGGCTGCTGCTAAGGCTGAGAAGGCTGCCGCTGAGGCCAAGGCGCAAACCGAAGTCCCAGAGGCGGAGAACAATGGTGATGATCAACACAATACAGGAAGCAACAACGTGGAGAGTACTTCAAACCCTGAAAAGGCAGAGAAGAAGATAGAGACAGAGACAACCGATGAGGGCGAAGAGCCAAGAGAGGAGCCGCTGACCCCCGAGTCTGATGCGGACGAGGAAAAGAGCGAAGACGGTAAAGACAATGAAGCTGCGAAGGATAAGTCTGCTGTTGTGCAGATCGACACACCAGAGTCGGAGGCAGAAGCCAAAAGCGTACCGGAGGATGCCAACGAACAAGACACCGAGTCCGAAGAAGATGACGATGTCTCCAGCGTCGGTTCCCTCCCTGACCTCACCGAGCGCGAACTGGAAATCCACATCGACAACTACACGGGAGAAGTCTCATCAGACTCGGATTCTGATTCTGAAACTGCATCGGAGGCCGGAGAGGACGCGGAGAAGGACCCCTGGAACGCCGTCGCAGTTGTCGGCTTGCGAGTGTTCCACAAAGGTCTGGGAGAGACTGGGGATGCCAGCTCCATCAACCTAAAAATTATCCGGCCGCTTCCTTTTGGCGACGATGATGACGAGGTTGACGTGGAAAATGAGGGAAAGCAGTGCAATACCAAGGGGTTGGATGTGGATGACAGCGCCAAGGACGCTACGATGACTGGGGATACTAAGGAGAAGATCAAGTTTATCAAGGGGGACGGGCGGAGGACTTTTTCTTCCTGGTAAGAATTGAATGTTGGTGAATGAGACATTCTCTTGATAACTGGCGCGCGATTATTTAGACATCACGTAGCGAATAGATTCTTCAACACTGAATCTTTTGTCAAGATCTCTTCAAGCTGTTACCTCGTAACTCTGTGGCCGGCGCCAGTACAAATCCGCTAGACCGACGTATCAATACGAATTTAGCCCTGCAAAGGGCTTCCGGTTGATCAAGGTTCTTTTCCCTTGGGCGTTTTGTTCAGCAACCTGTAACAAGATTTTCTTCTTGGAAGCCTCTTGCGATAGACAGCGTTGGGTGGTGGGCAACGCAATTATGTAACCCGTCAGGGACACAACTCATCGTGTTAACGGCTAATAATCTCTGGTAGCAGAACTAAGGATAGTATTTGATAAATACGATTTGTTTCTTATTTTAAACGAGGCAGGTAGGTAACCAACATGTCATCGTCCAGAGGCGCCAAAGTTGGGACGCCATCATCCACAAATCCAAGCAGCACATGCGTCATACTCTTTCAACCGCCTTTGATCCTTCTGTCAGGGAACATGCATTTATCTTAAACGCTTACATCCTTCTCCTCGTGCGAAACTTGGCCTTCGTCGCCAAACTTGACGCCGCCTGGGGCCGAAACACTTTGGCGGTGCTCCCAAGACTCCGTCGGCTTCCACTTTGTCGACTTGCGTGCAACGGTAACCTCGTCATAGAGCTGATCAACCTCCTCAAGAGAAAGACCCTTGGTCTCATAGATGAAGAAGTAGACGAAGGCAATGCAGATAAAGCAGCAGCCGAACCAGATGAAGAAGATCTTGCTCTGGAGGTTGGCCTTTCCAGAACCGTAGTCGACGAGGTAAGGGGTAGAGTAAGCTATGTCCAGTTAGTAATGGCCATACAGCGAGTGGCAAGAAAGATGACTTACCAATAGCCCAGTTGAGGAGCCAGTTAGTCGCGGTCGTCATACTGAGGGACTTGGCACGGCACTTGAGGGGGAAAATCTCGCCAGTGACGACCCAAGCAAGAGGGCCCCAGGTGGAAGCGAAGAAGAAGATGTAGATGCATACAAATGCCACAGCAGCCTTCTGTCCAGCGAGACTCTTCACGTAGATGACACCGTCGGAGTGCTGGCCCGTCGAGAAAGTTCCCGTCATAGCCACGATAAACTGCGAGACGCACATGCCGATAGCACCCCAGAAGAGAAGAGGTCGCCGACCCCACTTATCAATAGCATACAGACCGGGGATAGTAGAGGCGACATTGATGGCAGATGTGATCATGGAGATGGTGAATCCGCTTGAGATACCTGAGTTCTGGAAGTACTTGGTGCCATAGTAGAACTAGGAGGCTTGTCAGCCGACTTCACAACAACAGGGTTGGGCCCAGTGGAGGCAGGATGAACTTACAATAAAGTTGATGCCTGTAAGTTGCTGCAGACCCTGCAGCGCCATACCGGTAAACTGGCGCTTCAGGATCGGAGGGCGGAAGCAATCGAGGTAAGAAGCCTTTCCAAGGCTCGTCTCATACTCGTGGTTCGCCTTGACCTCTGCAAGCTCAGCCTGAACCGCCGGGTGATCTTGGGGCAAGCGACGGATTCTTCCGAGGGCCTTGGCAGCGTCTGGGAGGCGGCCGCGCTTGATGAGGAATCGAGGAGTTTCCGGAAGGATGCACATGCCGCCGAAGAGGATGAGGGAGTAGAGGAACTGGACGGCGATGGGGATACGGTAAGAACCAGTATCGTTGCGCTTCGACGTGGCGTTGTTCACAATGGCAGCGAGCAAGAGACCAATCGTGATAGCCCATTGGTAGGCTCCGACAATGGCGCCTCGAATCCACTTGGGGGCTGTCTCGGACTGGTACAGGGGAACTGTAAAGTGTTAGCTTCAAGATCCAGTAGCTGAATGGGTAGTGACTGAGCCCTTTGCCACTCATGTTGATATCACGAGTGGAGGTATAACGTACTAATAGCTGAGATCTGCCCAACACCGAAGCCGGCAAAGAATCGGCCAGCCAGGAACATGGGAATAGCAGTGGAGGCAGTCTGAAGGATCACACCCAGGTTGAAGACCCAGGTCGCAATCATCAAGCCAGGTCGACGACCGATATAGTCAGTCATGAAAGGAGAAGACAAGGCGCCAAAGAAGGTGCCCGCTGAGAGGATGGAAACGATGGCCGATTCCTGGCTTGTGGTGATGTTGAGTTCGCCGCTGGCATCTCTGTAGCCCGTGCTAAAAAGACGGTGCCAGTAGGGCATGGCAATGATACCGGAAATAGTTCCTGTATCATATCTGTCGAGAGAATCGCTGGTCAGTTGACAAATTCCCAAGTGGATGGAGTTTCCACATACCCGTAGAGTACACCACCGAAGGCCACGAACAGGCCGATGGCGATGGCTGGCCATGCTTTACCTGCCTCTTCGGGCTTGCTCAAAGAGACCCTGCGAAGAGTTTTCATGGCGATGGTTTTTGTTCCAAGCGATGAAGTCTGTCGTGTAGCCGTTGGGAAGAAAGAGCAGGAAGTCTCCCTGCTGGATCTGGCAACAAATGCGTATCGGCGCTCGTCGAGAGCACTCGAGTTCACTGGATCTGTGTTGAAAGGGGTTCGTAAGGCAACCAGGCCTGAGAATTGGTTGAATCTGGGTCTACTGATGATCCAGATATAAACTCAAGTGAGGGGCGCTCTTCCTTTTAAGCTTGCGGGTGAGTTCCAACGAGAGAGCTCAAAGCTCTAGCTACAACCCCACGGAGCGTAGCACGAAACCCGCTTTCCCGCCTGGACAACACGCTGAAGGTCAAAGGACGCAACAGGGATGGATCTCTGGTTATTGCGGAGAAGGTAGCCAATGCTAGGTGAGAGCTCCAGGTCGGACCCAGCTCGCCGGCTTGACCGACTGGGGATGGTTTCGTGGAGAGACTTGGGGGATGCGGAGTGGGCTGGGAGCTAGTAAGGGACAGAGCTGGGGATCGCCACCCCGATGACATTGTGGGCGTGAAGTTGGATGGGTTGATGGGGGAGAAAACGAGGGGAAAGCGTCTAGTGTAAGCGAGCTATTGGTCCAGTAATTGCATCGTGAGGAGCCCCCGGACTGGGAAGCCCTTCATGGTGCCCCTCGTCATCTCAACTTTTAACAAGGGCTGCTATTGACGCCTCGGCCGCAATATTGCCCGGAGATGGTGCACCGGTGCAACCATGTCTTACGCGTTGTTGAGCTACATTACAGTACACGCGTAATGGGTTGGTGGGAAGATATCTGCGATCTGGGCTCTGGCACAACATCCACTTCCCTTTAGGCCACAAGAGGCGGAAGACAGGGCATGTAGGCGCACAAGACATCCTCTGACTGCAACTATTCTACGTATACTCACCTCTCCAGTTGGACCAACCCATGGACTTCTTTGACAGCATGCATTGGACCTCCGCAGTCTCAACCATCGTTCCATTGTTACGAACACGGGTATAACGGCACTTAGCTCTGCGGAGGAGACAGGCCCTGCTTAGCCACGAGGATCTAACAGGAATATTATCTGGGTCCCTCAGTTCCCCCAGGCTCTCGTGTAGGATTGTGCACCACGAGACTTGTTCTCCGATGCCGTGAGAGCAATAGAGTGCCGGGGTCGAAGTGGGTCTGTCCGGGGATTTAGGGCAGGCCAAGACCCGGGCCAGGCCGGCTCGGCGAGGCGCCATCGCCGATGCTGCATTTGGCTATTACCGATTTAGGCAAGTCTACCTTGCACAACTCCCTCCTATCAAAAAGTCGTCCTTTTCTTTCTTTTGCCACAAGAAATAGTTGACGTCGTCGCGAGTGAGGATAGCGCAGTTGTTTGGCTTCGAAGGGCATCCCCTCGTTCGTGGCGATATCCAATCCAGTACATATCGACCCCTGCTCGGAAACCCCCGAGGCGTCTTATACAGAGCGTGAGCTTGGGGCAATGTCCGTTTCGGCCCTTTTGTGGAATTGCCCATCTGCCGGTGCTAAGTGATGGCCCATGCTTGTCAGTTGGGGGAGCTGTTTTTAACTGACCACCTCCTTGTCGACTTGTTACCTTAGTTGCTGATGGTGTGACACGACTGATGCGCCGAGGCAACTCACTTATCATTCGCTACCAAGCACCTTTGGCCGTCAGGTGGAAGGATCGATGAATGCATACGGAAATTACAATCTGGTGATTCGTGACAGGTGCAAATCAGATAGATACCATAGCATAGCTTGAAGTTGACTATTTGATGAGGCGTGGGGATCGAGGAAACCCTTAGCCACGCTGGCGGACGCCCTGTCCTAGGAAGCAACCTTAACCTTGCTGCCAGTCTCGTGGTGTGCCGAAAAGCTTCCTCGCCATCTGGGGTAGATACTGTACATACTGTACGAAAAATAGTCTTGCCAATGACCCGTAGTCGACGTTTTGATCGACATGGCATGTCTTTTAACCCTTGCGAAGCGATCTGGGCTTCTTGGCGTTCGGATTCCCATGAAAAAAAGGCGTCCTGCTCCTCGTCATCGCCGTTGAAACCGCCTGCTCCAGCTTGAGTATTGTCGTCAGCGGCGGAGTCGTGAATTGTCTAGGCCATCTCCTCGATCCACACATTCTTGGACCATCAATGCAACCCCTTTGACCGTTGCACCCTTCATTTCCCCATGGTGTTACCCCACATTCAGATAAGCGGGACGAAATAGCCCCAATCAAACCAGCCTCTCCCCAACTGCCCCGTCCAATCTGAGTTCGCGATCCCAAGACCCCAAACCCAAATCCTCCGAATCAAGCCCATCTCGGACCGACAACCTGTCAAGGTGTGCATGGCTGGTCTCGCTGCGACTTTGATCCTTTTCGGAGGATCCGAGGGTTGGAAACCTCTTGTCTTTGGCGGGCGCAAGCATGAGAGAATATGCCGCACTTCAATCAAACAGTCTAGCCGCTTCGTTCCTGGTGAGATCTTTCACATTCTTTATCCACAACCCAACTGAGTTGCCGTTCCCCCTCCGCATTGCGCGTGGCTTGCTAACTCGATGAGAGGCGGGCAACAGCATCGCCTCCGCCCTTTCTTGATACGCCGGTACGCAACTCATTCTAAACTCCTCCGCAGCTCGGCCGTATTATGGAGTCGGCGTCGTCCGGGGAATCGTCTAGACCGGCACGTCAAACCCGAAGGACTGGCTCTACCCCCTCTACGGGTTGAGGTTGAGTGATGTTGACCGTTGGAGTTTACCTGGCGTGAACAAACTGCAGGGGTTTCAACTGCTGTGCATAATATGCGAGAGTTTCGAGGCGTCCAGCCCATTGTCGGCCCGGCAGACACCATCACAAGCACCTCCGGTGCTTCCACATTGACTTCCAAACCGGCTTCAAGATGCCTTAAAACAGTCGAGAATTTGATGCTTCGTGTCAAACTGCGGAGTCGCGTGTAGGAATGGCGTGACTGTATCGGTGCTGCTTTGTTTGTCCCTAATAAGTTCACAGTGGGAACCGTAAGGAGACCCAATCTATCACATCACTTCTACAGCCCGTTCTAAACTCGAAGTTTTCCCCATCACCCTTTTTTTTTCTTTCTTTTTTTCAGGATCAGGCGGAGCTTCGGAACAGCTTGACAAGCTCACAAACTTGCCTGTCGGTTTTAGTGAGTTATTCAAATATGACGGTCTCATGATCCAAGCCTCCAAACAATTCCTGTGACCATCGTACGTGAAAAGCGCAGTAACGTGTTTTAGCCAGCCAACGCGAGTGACCCGAGAACGCCGAAACTCCGAGTCCTGCTTAGTTTCACGGAAAGCCTCTCAGAGTAGGCTCATTTTAGACTAGAAGTCATAATAGTAAAGAAGAACTTATCCTAAGCTGAAGGCTTTGAGATGCCTGCACTTTTGCCTTCCTCCTAGATGTATGTAAAGATTTTCCATCTCATACAGTTCTAAATGCTTCCAGCATCGAATGTCTGAAAGGGGCTGTCACCAAGCTGTGTTCGACGGAGAGTAGGGTCCGGACAAAACCCAACGGCGCGGTACACGACCTAGCATCGACAACTTGGCTTCATGTATCCACAGAAATTAGTTATAAAATATGATGCTTGTTTGTAATCAGAAAAAATCGAGAAATGAGAAAGAGTCTCGAAATATCGAAAATCAGCCCACCTTCTCTGATTATATCACGAGCAACATGGTCGCAGGGGGCCGGTCCACGAGGACCGGTCGACACAAAAAGATTTCCCCAGAACTTCAAAGAAACACATCAGGGCTTAAAAGTTGTCTCTTCATTGTAAATTGGCTGCTAGAAGGGCCGTATGATTAATAGCAAGCCCCAATGGAACCCAGTATCGGAGGGAGAGTGGATAGAATGAGAAAACAAACATGAAAATAAAGTAGATAAGAACTAAGATAAGAACACTATCAAGGTTGTGGTCAGTTATTCTCTGAACTCTGAGTCAGAATGAGAAGAGTAAATGACTCTGCAGAGTCGTGAGGTTTGGCAGACATTGATTCTCAATATGGCTGGTCTCAAGCCGTTACTTTACGGACACCCGTCGCCGAGGAGAACAAGGGATCCGCGGGTGAGGCTCCCATGATTTCAAATTGCTGTTTCTGCTCCATGGCAGCGCGTTTAGTTTCAAGACTTCTGAAAGTCCATTTTTTCTCATGGATTTTGATGACGAAGCCATCGTTCTTTGTCAGGGTACTACCCGGTTCACTGTCAGCAACTGGATATCCCTCGCATCCCAAGCTATTATATGATTTACTTTATTCGTTTTTATAGCTGAGCTCCTTCGCTTTGTTGTTTATCTCTTTCCCTCGGATGTCTACCCTGAACTACTTGCTCAGGCCATCATCAAACTTTCGCCCCGACATCATGCTTTGCTGATATGCAGACAATCCACGAGTCCAAATCATCTCATTTGCGAAACAAGTCGACGCCATTTAAGGAACCACGGTCCGGTGTTTTGTTGTTTCTCATTAAGGTTGTTGCGCGGGCATCCGCCAGCAATCGGTATCGTCTTCAAGATGTAAATAAAGTCAGAACCCTCATGGCGGTCGCGGTCGCAGTCCTCGCAGTCTCAGCATGTGATATCGGTGGCCAACGGTTTAACTAGTACTAATAAGATACGTCCTTCATCGCCGGGTCCAGCCAAGTTCCCATCTGGACGGGATTACGCCGACGACCACCAAGCATGTATATAGAAGGGGCCGTCTGGTCTGACGTGGGACGCCATTGACTATGACTGCCTTCCCGAAATATAATGAAGTTTTCGGATACGCAAGTACTGAGGGGAGCCGAGTCAATATTCCTTCTTCCCTTATTCATAGCCGTGGTTGTCTGCATTGCACCTCAGCGATCAACTCTCGACTGTCCTCTGTACCATCCTTACTCTCGCATATCATGCCGCTCCCACTTCCCCAACCCGAAGCACTTACTGCACCTATGGTAATGGCGTGAATGTGAAAGAATCGTGAAGTATGAAGGTTGTACCGCCATAGACTCTTGTGTTGGATCAGGTGTTAATGGTGGGCATAGCTGACACTCCACAACTGGTGTCAAGGTTTAGAGCCAAAGGCCAGAATACCGCCGACGATGACGGGAGCTAGAAGATAACCTCGAAAGTTGCTAATTGATGTAGTAGTCGAGACCCGGAAACGAGCACCCTACCTTCGCCATCGAAAGACTGACTTGTCGGCTGACCGGACCTCACTCCGACCCCAGAAAATACGATCTCTGCCTTACAGAGTGTGCCGTCTCCTGTCGCAACCTTGCAGTCCAACTTCTATTGGCCACCTTGCTGAGAGTTAGGAGGGACATGACTGCAGCCTTGACGACATTGAAGGACGACTTTGTGTAGGCGTGAAGCCACCTGAAACTTGCTGTTGCTTTCACGACGTACACAATTGTGCGATATCGTTTTGGAGATTGCGGCGCGCCACCCAAGTGTGCAGAACTTGACTATGAGTGTTCGATTCGCAACGATCAAATGCGCTCAAGATACCGGAGAGCAATGTTTTTAAGGAGCAGAGTCAATATTGGTGAGAGAGTGGTTGCTCATCAGCTTCGTGGAAGAGTCCAGAAGGAGTTGCCTAGAATTACTCACTTTTAAGGACCAAGCAGACACAGCCAAACAGAAGAAAGGGCTACAGGAATTCGGGAATTTATTTTAGAAGCTCATCCACAGCGATTGCGAGTCCGCCGTGCTGCATTTGCTCCTCTTGCGCATGCCGGTGATACAATTTCGCCCGGCCTGTTAGACATCATCGAAGCCGCTACAGGTTCATCCAATAAATTGTAATGCGGAACAAGTGACTGTCCTATTGAGTGAGTATTAACTAGCAGGAACACAGTCTTCGTCGCTAGGGCCGTTTTATTAGGTTGGGGGCTAAAACTCCACAAATAGCAACCGACCTTCTTTGATGCACAGATCACTAAAGGCGACATCTTGACGTAGGATTTCACACACAATCTTATATCCCTGCAATTTCCGGCAATCGCCAAACTCCCAGTCATCGAACTACCAAGAGAGAATGTATGGTACGGTGCAAGCCAGCAAGTATCAGAATAATAAAGAGCTTGGGGAGCGAAACCTCCGAGCCGAAAGTGAGTGGATAATAGCGGCAAGGATCGCTGGGTGGAGATGTAAGCCCGCAGGAGATGTACATAAGCCGCAGTCTTACATTTTTGGGCAACGAAAGGCGAAGCACAGGGTCGCACGACCGGGCTTTTCAGACCTTGGGATTTCCTGCGACAGGGATGATCGGGCAAATTGTCGTGGTCGTGTTTCGAATATTCTGTACAACGTACAGGTCCTGGTCTTGGCAGTCGGCCTGTTGGTGGCATTGATGCTCCCTCAGCTCTCAACATGAAACGGACGCAGTGACCCTTGATTGAGATCAACAACGTGAACCCAAGAGAATGGCTATACTGACCATCTTCGACTGGTGTGCTTATTTATCAGCGGATCGGCAGCCAACATGAACCTGGGTTGGTAGTTCACACACAGCTTGCAAGCACTGCTGAACCACCAGGTTTATTTTTGCAGCTAGCAAATATCTTCTTTGTCAATACGCCTAGCCCCCGCAAACGTGGTGCTGATCCTCGAGTCTCCGCCTCAGTTTGTTGGCACTTGAACCCACTTGAAACTCAGCCTTACCAGGTCTCCATGTCAGCAACCTCCCTCATTGAGCGAGTCTCACTCACCCCCTGGTCCAAGGCCTGGGATCTCGCTATTTCAACGATGCTACCCAATTTTACCCAGTAATCCTTTCGCTCAGATGGCGTCTTGCCATTGGAAGCATGCCTGTTTGCTTGGTCCAACCCTTCCCTGTCAGCTAAGAATGCAGGGTGGTGGGAAATGGACCGCGCACGTACGCGAAAAAGAAAAGAAAACCGTCGATTTCTTTGAGACTTCTAGAACTGCATACTCGTTCTGTCTCGTCTTTGTTCCTCATCCCACTCATCAATCCCTCTTTTGAGCCCACGGCCAGCGCCACAATCTACGATCTTGTTGACCAAACTTGTAACCCGAATCCATGCGCATCCCGTCTTACTCACCAGGCCGACGCGAATCCCTTGGACATGAGGCCAGTGCCTCAAACTCCACGCAACCGCTCTTGCGACTACATTTGTTGAACAAAGAGAGCCCTTTCTCTATGGCCGACTCATCGAGACCCCTCACCTCTCCCGACGACACTCAGGACGCTGTTTCTGCTCTCTCTCCTACTCCGTCATCTGTCTCAAGGAGAGGTGCTGCTTCTCCATCTTCAAGACAAGCTGGTCTCAGTTTCTTTGGGAGCAACAGCGGCTACAAAAGAATGCCTTCAGACGGAGCCCACGAGATGGTCGATCTCGACGATTCCGGCCCCTTGTCCTACGGATCGCCCGACTTTGCTGGTTCCGGTGCTCGAGGCCTTGGTATCTCGATGGGACAAACTCCCGCCGCCGATCCGTCTGCGGGAATGTCTCACCATCGCCAAAACGTCACCGGTGTTGCTCCAGGTACCAGAGCCAGCCCCCCAGAGACACCTCGCTCTTTCCATGATCTCTTGGGGCCCTCGAACGCTTCTTCTGTCGCCTCGCCGGGCCCATCTCCAGCCTATCTCTACAGTCCGGACAACCCGCAGATGGCCAACGCTCAGGGAACTCCAGAGCCATTTTCTGAGATCTGGGCACCATCTATGCCTCTTTCTGCGCGATCTTCAAAGGCAGACATGGCAGAGGAAGCCGACAAGCTCGGGGAGTTGCCCAAGGTTCGGACTCGTCAAGTTGGCTCACCGTCGTCGGATGCTGCTGGGAAGCAAAACACATCCGCAGTCTTGAAGCCCACGGGCGAAGCTTCGGATGATGAATTTGACGACGAGACGTTTAATAAGAAATTTGGTAAGAAACAACAAGGTGTCTCTTCTTGTCATTCACATCTAAAGACTGACCCATCCAACAGCGGAGCCTCCCAGCCATTGCACGTCTGACCGGGACATCCACCAGCGCAGGATGAGCTGGCTTTCCATCACCATCTATGTCCTCTCGCTCTACTCTACCGTCATGAGCGGCATCTGGCTGGTGACTGCGATCCTGCAGCCTCGATGGGGCCACGGCATATCGTCACGACACGGACTTGCGCCGTCCACAGCAACGACACTTGCTGCGCTGCTCGCAAAAACCATCGAAATGTCCTTCGTCACAGTCTTCGTATCATGCCTGGGCCAGGTCCTCACCAGAAGAGCATTCATTCGCAAAGCACATGGGATGACCCTTGCGGAGATGACGATGCGTAATTGGGTGATTCAACCCGGTTCTCTCATCACTCACTTCGAAACGCTACCTTCAACGTCTCTGACTCTGCTCGGCGTATTGTCATTGACTGCCACCTTTGCAGCCTCCTTTTACACCACGGCTTCTGATGCCATGGTTTCGCCCAAGCTCAAGTACGGTGACTGGGACAGCAGAGAATTGTCAGGTTACGTGCGTGCTTCGTATGCCAACGCCCAGTATGTCTCTTTCGATTGTCCTTCGCTTTTCAATCTCGACGATGATATTCATGCCGCAGAGTCGTGTATGAATGTCCAGTTCTCGGGTCAATCTTATCGGAACCTCCTGAACTATATGACCATGTGGACCAATATGAACCAAAACGGGACCAATGTTATCAGCGATTTGTCCAAGCGACCGACTGGCACAACACTATTGTTTGACAACACCACTATGACGTCGACCTGGATTGAGACGCAGTATGGCAACGTGACACAGCAATACGAGGAAACAGGGCGCATTATCAACAACGCGACTCTCGCTCTGCCCCATCCTGGGGTCTATGCCGCCGCGACTCTCAAAGACAATGGTATTCTTCAGCCTGATGATCTCGGCGGTGTAGGAGAGTACACTGTGCGCGCGGGAGTCGTCTCCCCGTCCGTCAATGTGCTGTGCGTTGATATGGATAAGAAGGAGCTTGAGCCATTGGTGTACACCGAGTGGCCCAACGCAATGGTCAACGACACGGACGTGGCTGATCAGGTTACGGGGTGGGCGGGATGGGGAGGCGAGGTGCCACAGCCGATCAGCAAGAGTGGAAAGGACAACTATCTTAACCGGACAGTGGTCGACGACATATTTGAATGGGGTCCTGACCATAAGCGCAGGCCCCCGGTGTTCCAACTTGTGCGTCCCTACCTCCGCCATATCGTCTACGGACACCTGGCTAACATGTTGCAGTACCCCTACGACTACAATCTCCTCACAAACGCAAGTGTCATAGGCTCCGATTCCATCTACATGTTGAGCAAGACAGCGGGCAACAAGAACTACACTCTTTGCCAGTTACGATCTTGGGTATCACCCAACTGCTCGACAGAGTTCAGGATCTCTGGCACCGCTGGCGCCAACATGAAGGCGCACTGCGAGGATGATGCAGATGAGAACAGCTATCGCCGCTCCTTTAAGCCTGACCAGGCCTGGTCGCCACCTTCTCTGGACTGGAGAGTATGTCTTGACCTCCTGCAATATGTTTTGATTATTGGAAATGCTAACAAGTCAATAGTGGCTCGCTGATCAATGGCGGCTGTCCATGAATCTCAACGGAGGCGCCATTAACATCAACGCCTCGAATGCCCGCATCCTCTCCCAGCTCGCCCTTCACGAGCCGAAGCTCCCATCTTCACTACCCTCAATGGCCGAAGCCGTTGCGGTATACTCGAGCGCGCTCATTGTGAGCAGCGCAATTGATACACCTTTCCGCCACTACTGGGACTTTGACGCACCCGGCAACATGTTTAAGGACTCGCCCGGCGTTCTGCAGGCCTTTAACGCGTCCCTAATCACCCAGCAGTACACTTCCGGACACACGAATGATTGGCAGGGCATCTTCTACGTCGTCCTTGCTCTGGTGTTTGCGATCAACCTGTTCTGTCTATCCTACTTCATCATGCGGTCCGGGCTCGTGACGGACTTTACAGAGCCGCAGAACATGTTTTCTCTGGCTGTGAACAGTCCGCCAAGCGTGGGGCTCAACGGAAGCTGCGGAGGAGGTCCGGAGAAGAAACACCTGGTGCGGCCGTGGAAGGTAGCTTATGCGCCGAGTGCGAACCACTACTTCTTTGAGGATAATGGCAGCGGAAAGGAGCCGACGGAGAGCTCGAGCACGGCGAGGGAGTATGGGTCGGCGAGGGAGAGTAGCTACAAGAGGCTGAGCAACAGTCAAAGCTGGCTATAAAGGGGTTTCTGTGGAAGATTGTGTCCTATAATCGCAATGATGCATTTCAAGGTGTTCATTATGTTCTTTGGGGGTGGCGTGGCTGAAGATGTTATATAGCATTGAACCAAACATGGCTTCAGGGAACTGGCGCACAAGCGATATCTAGCGTTCAGTCAGTCTAAGCTGACGACAATGTATATGATCAGAAGTATCGAGAACTATTGCTGGAATGCCGAGCTTACCCTTGATGGCGAATACTGAACAGTCACTTACCCCGAGTCTTGATAGATGTTTGAAGGATCCTTGATATCTCAGCTATAGCATCACCATCCTGCAGTTGGCCATAAGCCCACGCACCTCCTGCACTAGAGACATACTATAAGAAAATCCCGGGCTCTTGATAGCACGGCACTGACGAGTATGGGGTTATCAGTGCTTGCCACTGGTAACATAAATCTTATGGTCCAACTGCGGCATAAAGCCTTAAGTTCGAGGCACTGCCAGACAAAACAAAGGATGCACCAATTGTTTGGATGTTTATCCCAACGCAAGCCTTACACTCTGACAACATATTCAAAGTCAACTACAAAGCGCGTCCGGCGCGACTTTCTCTGTCTTCTCAAGCTCGACTTGGTGACTCCTGGCTTGCATTGCATCACCAACACTCACCGTACGCGCCTATACTCCTTTCATTTTCATATTCTTGTAGACCACCACTCCATATCTACCACTTCATTCTGCTCTGTTACTTTCTATCAACAAACGCCTTCTGCAGCACCACGACTCGAGATGGCAAGCAACACCCCTGGCGATGGCTATATGTTTGTACTCGACCTCACCCTCACCGTCGACTTTTTCGCAGACAAAATCAAAGAGGGGAAAGCATCAGATGATCGAAAACATCGACAATCCTCCGTGCGAAAGGTTCTTCGTGCCTTTGAGGAGGCCAAGTCAAAGTTGTCCTCGCAGTCCCTGCAAGAACTCTACGACTACCTTGAGACGGGCACTTGGATAAAGAATGCTAGATGCGCCAGCGATCTCCATGCCTACAGGCTTCTGAAGGGCTACAAGGACCAACCCTCGCTTTACTATCCCTAATTTTTCGTGGTTGAAGCCACCTGGCCCAAGAGCAATGCGGTCAAAAGGCTTCGCCAGGATATGTCGCGCCACTGGGGTCTCCCGCTCGAGCCAAACAAGCCATTTTATCCTAGAATCAACGACAGCGCACGCGAGCTCGCCCTGTTTTCTGGAGATACTTCCATAAACCTAGACGACAATGGCGACCAAACTCGTCGTGCGACTCGTCGTGCCGATCTTCCCAACTCGGGCACGTCTTTTCTCTCTGAGTCTCCCCACGAAGACTCATCGGCGTCTCTCCCAAAGATATCATCAGATATCAATCCCAGTGGTAGAAACTCGCATGACAACTCGTCGACCAACATAGAGAATGCCATTCGCATGTCACCCGGCCAGACCAGTGCCATGAACAACTACGACGACACGGTCACTAGTATCCGAAACGACCTGGAGCAGCGACTCGCCGAGCTCCAGACTCAAGTTCAGAAGGACACTTACATAAGACGCAAGGAAGAGGTAGAGAAGCGTCTCGCTGAGGCCCGAGCCGACGCGTTAAAGATCCACCACCACTCGGTGAAAGCCAAACAGTACGCTAAGAAGGCCAACGACCATGCCAACGCCTCTATCGAGGCCGCAGAGATGCTTATCAGCCGGCTTGGCCAGACGACTAAGCGTGCTGCTCTTGCTGAGATCACCAACGGGCAGGTCAACAAGCGGGTACGTGGGGACTAATACGCATGATTTGCTGTCGGATGGAGAGGGGAGGATATCCAGGGCTGACTTCAACAGCAAGTCCCATGTCGAAGTTACGTGGAACCCTACTCGCTCATTCAGAGCTAAAGGTGTGGTGTGTGGACGATGGAAGGGAGGCGATAGTGATACTATTGAGGGTCACTTGTGACAAGAAGAAAGACTGGCATGAACATGTAAAATACTCGCAAGGCGAGGCCCCTTTTCGGCATAGTTAAAGTGAAACAAGACTATGGACATACCCTTAGAGAGGTCTAATATTTTATAACGGCTATGGAAAGGGAGGGTTCTTACAGATTAAGTTAGTCGTCAAGGCAGTCCCAAGGTCACGACAAGACGACCCCCTTGTAGTGGCCAAGCTCAATGTAATTATTCTAGATGAGAGCCTGTGGTATCCGCGGGAGGCTCACGATTGAGATGATCAACTCACCTCGCACCAACATATCAGCGACCAGCCTTCATGGCCTAATAACTTTCATGAATACTGGCAAGTAAGTTAAATAAATTTCCCCTGACTTTCGCGATTTCGTGTCCTCATTTGCCGATTACAATTGCAGAAAGAAGTTTAGATAACTAAGGTATCCAAGGAATCCAACCTCAAGGGGTGCTCTAGCGCCTTTACAGGGCATTGCGCCTTGTAGCCCGCTACAGATGCGCAGCAAATACCCACTGTACCTAAGGCTGACTATGTAAACTGAAGGACACTGAGAATACTCGCCTATCCGAGACTCCTCCATTTAAGGAGGTCTCAGTCACTCCACACGTGTCCATCAAACCGACCTCATCTCAACCCTCACAGCTCGTCACGACCTTTTTTCTCATCACGGCCAAGATGCCGCTCTCTGAAAAGCCCAAAGATGCACCTTCAGAGGAGCCTCCGAAAACAGCCCCTCCTCCATCCATGCTCAAAGGCGCCTCCCTCCTCATCACCCTCCAGCTCGCATCGCGCCTCATCACCTTCGTCGCCAACCAGCTCCTCCTCCGCTATCTCACCGCGCCACTCCTGGGCTTATCTGCGCAACTCGAGGTCTTCTACCTGTCAGTCCTGTTCTTTGCCCGGGAGAGTCTCCGCGTGGCCATTCAGCGACAGGGCACCGTGGGCAGCAGCAGCAGCAGCAACTCCAAGAATGCCGCCAGGACGGAGAGCCAGGCTGTGGTCAACCTAGGTTATCTCGCCGTTGCGCTGGGTAGCGTTGTGAGCTTGGGTCTGGGATGGATGTACCTCGCCTACGCAAACGAGACGACCCTTTCGACGCCGTATCTCGTCCAATCGCTGTACCTCTATGGCGTTGCCGCTATGGTTGAGCTGCTTTCCGAGCCATGCTTTGTTCTCATGCAAATGCGTCTGCAGTTCGGCCCGCGGGCAGCCGCAGAGTCAATCGCAACGTTTCTGCGCTGCGCAATCGTCTTTGGTTCTGCTGTTTGGGCATCAAAGCAGCACAAAGACCTGGGCGTTCTACCTTTTGCCCTCGGACAGATAACTTACGGCGTTTCTCTGCTTCTCGTCTACCTCGTCTCCGGGTACCGACTGGCCTCTTCAATCGGCTTCTCCATCCTACCCAAGGCAGTGTCTGCAGAAGATGGTCGCTTCTGGAAATCGTATTTCGACAGGCCAACGATAAGCCTGGCGAGAAGCATGATGGCCCAGAGCGTGGTGAAACACCTCTTGACCCAGGGCGACACATTTCTCATCTCTTTGCTTGCCAGTGCTCAAGTTCAGGGCGCATATGCCCTCGCAAACAACTACGGCGGCCTCCTGGCACGTCTTCTCCTTCAGCCGGTCGAGGAGAGCAGCAGAAGCTACTTCTCCCGCCTGTTGGCAACTCCTGAAGCGCGCAAGCCAATTGCGGACGGAGACAAGCCCTCCCCCAACGCGTCACCAGCGATTCAAGAGGCCAAGCAGAACTTGGGATTCTTGATTCGTCTCTATACGATTATGTCTTTGTTCATTGTCAACCTCGGGCCCTTTGCTGCCAAACCTCTTCTGGCCCTTGTAGCTGGCAAGCACTGGGCTGACTCAGAGGCCGGTGATGTGCTCATGTATTACAGCCTTTACATCCCGTTCCTCGCACTGAATGGCTTGACAGAGTCGTTCGTAGCCTCCGTTGCGACAGAGGCCGAGGTTCATCAGCAGTTGGTCTGGATGGGTGCCTTCTCCGTTGCCTTTGCTGCTTCCGCGTATCTTTTCATGGGAATCTACTCTTTCGGAGCCGTGGGCTTGGTAATGGCCAACATCGTCAACATGGCGTGTCGCATCATCTGGAGCATGTCATTTATCAAGCGCTTCTTCAAAAGGCACGGTGCTGATTTCAGCATATTGAAAGTGCTTCCAAAGGGCGGAATGGTTCAATTGGTCGTGAGCAGGTTTCTGGTTACGCAATTCAAGGTCGGCGACAACGCAAAGGACGACCCGATCAGGGCGCTTATTAAGATTGCCGCCTCGGCTATCCCATTATTGATCCTCATGTATGTCTACAAAACGACAACAGCAAATACTTTTTGGACATATCTAATCATCACAGGCTGTTCTTCGAGTACAGATTTACCCTCCAGTGTCTACGCTTCATCCGTGGCCGCAAAGCTGCTAAACAGTAAATTCACCAGCACTTAATCAAAGGTAATCTTGGTGGCCTTTTGGTTCATGTCAACGTCCTTGAAGAAGGCGCCGTACATGTCGTGGGCCTTCTTCTTGACGGTGGTTCCGAATTTCAAAAGGTCCTCAGGGACGGGCTGGTTGGCACCCTTGAGGATGTTGACGAGTCTGGAAAGAGTAAGTTTCTGTCCGGGTTGCGAGACGATCAGTGTACTTACGAGCCAGAGTGTGCCTTGTCCTGGACAGTGAAGAAGGTGTACGCCTCGCCGGTCTTGCCAGCTCGGCCGGTTCGTCCAATACGGTGGACGTAGTCTTCGATAGTCAAGGGGAACTGTAGATGTCAGTCTGGAATGCTACACGGAGTAAAAAGGAAAGAGTAGACATACTGTCAAGTTGATGACCAGCTTCACCTCGGGAATATCCAGACCTCGGGCAGCAACGTCGGTAGCGACGAGAACAGGGGTTTGTCCAGACTTGAAGGCCTCGAGACTCCTTGTTCGCTGCTCCTGTCGCAGATCGCCGTGGATACCACCCACACGGATACCCTTGCGGCTGAGGAAGCCCTCCACACGGGTGGCCTCCTTCTTGTACAAACAAAAGACCAAGATACGATCATTCTTCTGCTTGCCCTGCTGGTGCTCCTTCAAAAGCTGCAGCAGCTTAAACTCCTTGTCTCTGGGCTCAACGACCTCAACCTTTTGTGAGATTCTCATGTTGGCCTGGAGCTCGAAAGCGCCGTCTGCCGACTCCTTGCCACCAGAGCCAATCGTGATCTTCACGGGGCTAACCATGAAGGTTGAGGCAAGAGTCTGCACAGACTGGGGCCATGTGGCGGTGAACATGAGGGTCTGGCGGTGCTCACGGGGCGGGCAGTCACCCAGGATTTGCTTGATATCGTCCTCGAAACCCTTGTCCAGCATACGATCGGCCTCGTCGAGAACGACGAAAGCCGATTGGCTCAAGTCCACAGTGCCGTCAGACATGAAGTCCTTGAGACGACCGGGGGTTGCGACAATGATGTCGGCGCCGCGGCGAAGTAGCGCTCGCTGGTCGTCCTTGGAGGCACCGCCGTAAAGGCACACACACTTCAGCCCGCTGAGAGCAGCCACAGACTCCAACTGGACGTGGGTCTGCATCGCAAGCTCTCGTGTCGGGGACACAATAACAGCCTTGGTACCCTTCTTTGAGATGCCTGAGACGGCCTCCACGCAAGGGAGTGCAAAGGCCATGGTCTTTCCAGAGCCAGTCTCGGCAACGCCTATCACGTCACGAGCTGACAAGGTAAAGGGCCATGAGGCGGCCTGGATGGGGGTGGGGGCCTTGTAGTTTGCGAATGGCGAGGGCTTCTTCTCGAGCAGATTCGTAGCGGGGAGGTGGTGGAACTCGATGACCGGGCGGAGGGTGACGGTTTCGTTGAGGGGGTCTGTGATGGTGATCTGGTTCGTGGAGAGGAAGCTATCGATATCGGCTTGAGGAACGTTGGAGAGGCTGATGGTCTGGGCATAAGGGCCGGCGACGGAAGAAGTTCCGTTCGCGGAGGCGGTAGAGGAGGACTTGGACTTCTTGTCCTTCTTTGACTTCTTCTCCTTGGGCGCTTCCTCGGAGACATCTTGGCTCTGTTCGGCAGGCTCCTCAGACTCGGTCTCGACAGCCTTGGCCTTCTTGTCCTTCTTCTTGTCCTTCTTGGCCTTCTTGCGCTCAGCGCGTTCAGCGTCGGAGTCGGCAGCCTTTTCGGCGCCGGCCTCCTCGGTCTTGCGCTTCTTTTCCTTCTTCTTCTCCTTCTTCTCCTTCTTCAAGCGGGCCTTCTCGTCGGCGGCGGCATCGGCGTCGACGATCTTGGTCTTCTTGGAGGGGCGATCGACGCTGTGCTCCTCGCTCTCGGCGAGGACATGCTTAGTGGCGGCCATTGTCCAAGAGATTCCAGCAGATTGACTGAGAGGAATCTATGAGAAAGGCGGTCGAGGTTGTCGCAGAATTGGCTGGGAACAATTTGCGCTGCGGAATGGGTGGGATGTTTCGAGTGGCAGAAAAAAGTTTCTTATCGATAAGGAAGCCCGTTCATGTTGGGGTCCACTTTCCGGTCCGGTCCCCGCCGCCCCATCTGGAGTAGGTACGTACCTTTTCCTACAAAGGACCCCTTCCATTCCAATGAGGACCCTGGTCAACTTGACGGGACGAATTTGAAGGATGTCAACCTACATCTTGATACTACCTAGTCAGTATCCAAAGACATTCAAAATCGCTATCAATATCATTCACTGCCTCTGGTGTCTCGCTTGGCATTTGTTGTGTTCCAATCGCGCGACCGAGTTGGGTTCACGGCTCACCCATTCCGCGACACGTGTGCCCTGTTGTGTCTTGGTCTAGGAGCCTACAACTCCAGGAACGAGAATCCACGATCCTCAGTCTCCTCGATGCGTAACAGTCGCAACTTTTCCTCTTGATCGGCGCCCGACATGGCTTGGTGTCATACCTCTCGTGCTGACACAAGGGTTCTTCAAGAATGCATCCCGTCGCTTGCCTGTCGAATCCGGGGCCAGTTCATCTCGCCCGGCTGTTGAGAGAATCACTGACGTGTAGACCTGAACATATGCCCATTTCGCCTTGAACTGAACTATCTGGCTCTGGGGCTTTGTAAGAGAGGTTCTGGCGCTGTTTTAGAAGACTGTTGTTCATGTATGTCAACTACGAGCAAGTGCTTGACCGAAACCTCGCGTTGAACTACCTCTGAATCGCTACGGCCCGCAAGTTGTGGAAGCTGTCATGCGCATGTCTTATCTGCACTCCGCACTGGTACCTAGTCTTCAGACAGCTTACTCCGCTGCGAGCACGGATGATGGCATACGAGTGTACGCTTGACCCTGGCCCGCGACAGGTCTTATAATGTCTATATCCTACCTGAATGCCTAAACTCTAGCCTCTTCACATATTTCCTCCCACTATACTCTATGGATGGCAACAGTCTATCTCTCTGCTCTTCTCCAGGCCGGTCAGATCTCTACGGCGTTGGCATCCGTACCGCCTTTTACATCCAATGGCTCGGCTCCGTTATTATCGAGTATGTCTCCGAAGAACATCTCACAGACATGCGCTTTATCAGTGTGTTCTCTTCAGCCGCAGCTTCAACGGCACTTGTTATCGGAGTGGCCCACGGCAACCTCCAGCCGCTCGACGTTTACTTCCTTCTCATCCTCGCAATGGGCTTCTTCTTGTTTCTTGTACCGTTGCATATCTGGCGCGTGATCACAAGATGCCATCCACAACTGGATCCCTTTATCCTGACGAAAGAGGTCCATGGGCAGTTCTATCATGCAATAACTCTCACCATCTTGACTGTTAATGCGGCCATGGGAACCTGGTTCTATGCCGCGTTTCTACCACAACTGGATCGTGACTGTCTGGAAGTAATATTCTTGTTTTGGAGGGTCAGCATTGAGAATAAGATATACATTGTTACAGGTGCTGTGTGCTATGTCAGCATTCTCACCATGATCGTGGGATATATCTTCCTGAATTCATGTTGTTCGTTGAGCCCGGTTTCGGGTGCTTGCTCCAGGAGAACAAGGTAAACGGAATCTCATGAATAATTTCGCTATACTGACTGTTTCTAGGAAACGACGCATTCAGCGGCTCCGATCTCTGCGTATTCTGTCGGGACTACTCATTAGCATCCTTCTCATTCTGGCTATGGAGCTTCCCATTACCTGGAACCACATCACTGGTATCAGCGAGTTTGGGACTCTGGGGCAGTTGATCCCGTTCTTTCTCAGCATCGGCCTGTTTCTGCGATCGTGGCTCCTTTCTAAGAACTGCGATAAGGAGGACGAGGAAACGGATGAATCAGCGACATCATCTGTACGATCGAGCAGGCCAAGGGAGGAGATAGACAACATGGGGCAGTATGATTACGGATATAATTATGGCTACGAAGCTTGGCCACAGGCGCCTCAATGGCCATGGGCGTCTCAGTGGCCCCAGTGGCCTCCGGAGGTGTATTACTCTACCAGGTGAAGGGTTTAATTCGAGAAACACGGCGCAAATGAGACTTGAGGATGTTTTAACATATCGATCATGCTATTAAACATCACTTTAATCGACTCTCATGTTCCGCTGTCCAAATGATCTAGATCTCGGTGTGCTCGGTCAGCTTCGGTGAACCCCGCCGCACAGGCCTTGCTGGACCCTTTTCCACCCCGCAACCGCAAGTAAACAAAACCCGTCCATCTCCAAACTCCAAACCCGCCATTGGTATCGCCAACCGAGATTCGCAACTTCCACGCCGTCGCCCGACCGTCTCCGATAGCGAGATTCTATACACAGGCGCCATGTCGTCAAAAGAAGCATCCAAGAGCAAGGACAAGGACAAGTCCAAGGTCCACAAGCTCTCGCTCAAGGGCAGCGCCCGCTTGGTCGCGGAATTCGTAAGTCCTGCAGCAACTTTTGCGAAATACTGTCGCTGACTGTTGATGCTGTTGTAGTTCCAATACTCCATCCACACGATCCTGTACGAGATTTTCTTGTCCTGCTGCAGTTCGAAAGTCATTGACAATTGCCAGTTTCCAACGAGGAGTCTACCCGGCCGAAGACTTTACAGTGTACGTCCATCCTCTACCGCTTGCTGATTCCTTCAACTGACCATTCCAAGCGTCAAGAAATATGGCCTCAATATGCTAGGTAAACCAATTATTTCCTGCCAACTCAGGCACCGCAGACTGACCGCTCCAAGTCTCGGCCGATGACCAAGTAAAGGCCTACATCAAGAAGATCATGTCTCAGCTCGACAAGTGGATGGTCGGCGGCAAGATCTCCAAGCTCGTCATCGTAATCACAGACAAAGACACAGGCGAGCACGTCGAGCGCTGGCAATTCGACGTACGTCTCCTTCCATCGCCTCCCCCAAGCTCCAACCTCTTTACTAACAAGCCCAAGGTACAAATCTCCAAGCCCACAAAGTCAAAGTCCAAGTCCTCCAAGCCCTCCTCCACCGACCAAGAAAACTCCGCCTCCGCCGACGCAGCCCCCGTCACCGCCGAAAAGACCGAGGCAGAGATCCAGGCCGAGATTGCTGCCATCTTCCGCCAGATCACCGCTTCCGTCACCTTCCTGCCCCAGCTCAACGGCGACTGCACCTTCAACGTGCTCGTCTACGCCGATGCGGATAGCGAGGTGCCTGTCGAGTGGGGCGACTCGGATGCCAAGGAGATTGAGAATGGAGAGAGGGTGCAGCTGAGGGGCTTCAGCACGGCGAGCCATCGCGTTGACACGCTGGTGAGCTATCGGTTTACGGATTAGTGAGTGCGACATCTTGGAGTATCGAGGAAAGCTCTCATGGTTCAAGAGAGGGATACAGGACATATTTGACTTTGAGGATACTCGATTCATTTGGATGGTGTTGCGAGGAGTTCAAGGTTACAGTTGTTAAGTTAAAACATTCAAGGGTATTGATAGATGTACGAAACGTCTGGTCATCTAATTCCACACAAATTCCCAGTCCGGTTCTGTAAATTGCGGCCCTCGCCTCTGACTGGATCTCTAAATATCTGCATCTTTCGTCACCATGTCATGAAATCTCATATGCTCTAGTCCCTTCATCACCTTCAACACCGTCTCTATGCAGCCAACCCAACCTATCAGCAAATCCGCCCTACGCCTCATCATCGAGTAACCACAAATCCCAACTATACTCGCTTGAAAAAGTACACGTAAGCAAACTTGCGCATCTCTTCGACATCATGCGCCTCCACCACCTTCTCGTCGTTGAAAAGCACCCAGATAGGGACATTGGAGCCGCCCAAAGTCTTGCGAATGAAGGCAACGTAGTGTCTAAGATAGTCAGCTACCATGTTCAAATCATCCATCAAGTCAAACTTACCCTGCGTGAATGCTTGTGCCCTTGTGGCACACAATCGACTGAAGCTGGAAATTCGCTGGGAGCGCTGCACTTCCAGCCGGCTCCTTGGACTCAGTAACAGCCCCTCCTGCAGGCGCATCGTCGTCAAACATTCCCTGGTCATCGGGATGGTTGAAGAGCCACTCGACAGCTCGCTCAACATCCCCACCAGTCTCCTTGAGTGCCTTCTTCGCCTGGGGAGCGCCAAAGCCCATAGCTCCCAGCATCTCGATCTTCTCAGGGTCGGCCGTGTCTCCTCCCGACTGCCCACCCAGGTCCAGAGGCGCATCGATATCAGGGTCTTCCATGTGCCCAAAGAGCCACTCCATGGCTGCGTTGGCATCGGAGTTTCCGGTAGCGTGCAGGGCCTTTTCACATCGATTACGCGGGAAACCCATGGCTTCTAATTGGGCCAGAGCTGCCGCATCGGCTGCAAAAGCGGGTGCTGGAGCTTCTGACTCCTCGGGGAGCTGCTCCTCTCCAGGTTGCAGTCCCTGTGAAAGGTAGCTATCCAGCGGGAAAGGCTCGTCAGGCACAAGGACTGGAACGTCCACCTTGATGGGAACCCAGTTAACCACGGTCATCTTTCGGGCGTTGACAGCCAGAGTGTCGGGGAAAGTCTTGAAGAGGGATTGTTTGATGTATCCATCCTTGCTTCCGCAAGCAGAACAGGTCAGTTCGACCTTCTCAGCGGCTGTAAAGTTGTCCAGGCACTCCTTGAGTGTGACAGGCTTATAGGTATCTGGACCATCCGAGCCCTCCTCAGCCGGGATCTTCTCCAAGGGGACATCAATGAAGATGTTGTCTTGCTCATTAGTACTATATCGGACCTTCCTGCAGCCCAGGCACTGAAGTCGCTGCTCGAGAACGAATCGAAACGATTGAGTAGGATCCTTGAGGTCTCCAGGATGCTCTGACCTGGTGATGAGCTTGAACAAATGCTGGAGCAGCTCGAACGCGTCCTGCTGTCGCATGGTTGAGAATTCCTCGTGTCCTCGGCCGATGAGATGCTTGAGCATAGCAGGTGCCAGGCCCTTTTGATATGTGATTTCTTCTCCGTTCACATGGGCAGGTTTAGAGTATATTCCAGACAAGAGTCCGTCGGCCATTTTTCGCAATTGGGTCTCCAGGTCAGCGGCGGGATCCTGGACGACGGGGGGGTCGTCGTGGGGGCGATAGTATCTCTCCTGGAACGAGGGCATATCAAATAGACATTGAATGATACTAGCGAGGTAACAGCTGTTGCCCAGGTTCTTCAGGCCAGTAAGGCTTGGACCAAACAAGGGTCTAAGCTCTCTGCCATCCTCTGTCGTCATGCTGAAATCCCACTTGAGGTTCTGTTCGATTTGCATCTCGGTCAAGCTCTTCTCGGTCTTCTGGCGCTCCGCTAAAACAATTCCCCAGTGGTTCAAATGCTCGCCCAGGTTGTCGTCGACTCGCTCTTCATCGCACTTGTAACAGTAGATGTCTGCAGTGCCTTCAGGTGTGATGGACCCTAGCTTCACAGCGACGCCGTGACCAGATTCGTCGGCATGAGCCAGAGCATGCGAGTTTCCATCGACGCCACCCATCTGTTTGCGACCGCATCCGAGATTGCCACATTCGATGCACAGCCAAAGGTTCTCGGCCAGGTCACAAGCATAGCAGTGACCCAAAGCACCTTGCTCGATCTTCTTCGAAGGCTGTTGCTGAAGCAGCAAGATATGCTCGCAGCTGGTAAGCTCCTGCTCCCAGGCCTTGACTTCTTCCTTGCGAGAAAAGGTATTGGCCTTGAGGATGCCGTCGACCATGGGGGCTAGCTTAGGGTGTGTTCGGTCGAGCTGGGTATCGCACTCAAGGCATTTGACGGCCAGTGCGGTATCATATCGGTCCTCCTCGGTCTCAGCTGCGATAGCCAGCTTGGACATTTTAGCGGGTGGTTCGTCTCGGACAACAATCTTTCGACTTCGGCGGATGTTGAGGGTGAGAGGATGGCTTGTTAGGGCAAAATGAAGGCAGTTATGCCCCTTCCGATAGCCGGCACAGCCACCGTTGAAGCACTGAAGACAGACATCGAGACCATCGGGGTCGTCCTGTTCGCGACGTTGCATGATTAGCACCTCTCATCGCTGGCTGTTCCAAGCGCCAAGTTTCGGAGGAACAGGCGAGTGGAAAGGCTTACAATCGAGTCGAAACACTGAGTGCAGTCTTCGCGATAAACAGACTGGGCGGGATTCGGGGGTGTAAGCCCTAAGGTTGACGTTAACTTGCTGCATTCTTGGCCTGGGGCATTTCTCAAGCTCTCTCATCAGAAGCTTTCACGATCAACGGCAGATCAAAGTGGCGGGGTCGTTTCAAGGGTTCACGTACCGATCGAGTCGAGGTGCGGGCAAGCCATGGTAGGCGAACTTTGGTGTTGTTTACTCTGGAATCTGGGAGTAGAAAGGCCAGAAGTAAGAAAAAGATATCACAAGTGCGCACTGGAAATATGTGATGTTGACAGAATGGAATCAATAGCTGGTAGCTTTAGTGATGGCAGTACACACGTCACTGGACACTGGAGCTCGGCTCCTGCCTGGCGGGTCAGAGCTGATCGTTAAGGCGGGGCAGTTTTCAGCCACCGATCCAATAAGATGGAAGATGTGGCGCTCCAGTTACTGACAATGAATGAGGAATCACAAGCTCCATGCCCAAAGTTTGCGATATCTGAGACCTCGTTTCTCATTGGAAATGCATCTCACTGATCGGAACGCTCTATTCATCTGGGCGGTGATATCGCTATGTACATTGGAACGCTTGAGAACAACTCTTTTCCCAGGCATCAACTCGAGTGGAAAACTTCAGTGAAGTCAGCGTAGTTTACTGTGTTAACTTGATAACTCATTCTGAAAGTTATTCACTACGTATCTGTTTCGTTTTTGAGGCTCGAAGGGCGTTCTATGTTTTTGTGAAAAAAGCACCAAGAAAAGGATTTCGACGACGAGCATGGTTTTATGTCCGGATATAGTCCCGTTACTCAGTCCCTACCCTGGAGCGTTCGTTTGTTCAAGTTGTAAGATAGCATTCGAAATGATTCCAAATTACATAGCACTTCTAAATGCCAACGCTTATAAAAGGCCTGGTGATTACACAGTAACTTCGGATTGCTGCCCCGAATGCGTAGCTAAGTCCTTCCTGGCTCGCCTCAGGTGCCCTTTACGACTATGCTTCATCCGCTGCAGGTGAAAGTAAGGTTGTGTCGTACATTATGACCACTGTGCCAGACACCAAAAGTGTAAGGTACCCTACGTTAAGGTACTGACTAACTAGGCCATATCTAGATTGCGACAGGTTGAATGTAATTAAGGGGAGGGCAACTGACTTTCGAGCCTGGCAATGGAAGTCGATGGAATCCTTGTTTGTCTGGCGAAGATCTTCTCGGATACTCCGAAGACAGGATCGGTTTCTTGCTTTCCGCTCTTACAAATAGTAGATAGTCGAATTGAGGACAAGCAAGTCTTGTCTCTGATATCATTAATACCCTAGAAGTGGGTTTTCGAGCCGTCTTTGCAGCTTCTGGGCTCCATCCATTATTTGAAGGGCCAGGGACGTCAGGCCTGCGCCGCTCGCGACAACAGCCACAAGTTCTGCCATGCTGGGCTTATCTCGATTTCAAGAATTGGAGAGCATGAAGCATAAGAGATAGAAAAGTCAGAGCTGAGTTTAAGAGGTCACGCTCGCGAGCCAAAGCCTTGACAGGCCTTGGATGTGCCTGGTCGGGCGTAAAGGCTCTCCTGTAGGCTGTTAAAAGACATGATATGCAGGAGAACCAACTGACCAATCAATTGACCATGAGTGTATGCACTGCAGCTTCAGCCCATGGTAGAGAATACCATTGCACGTACTGAATAGAGTCTTCCATGCTAGCCAAGGTCATCGCCAGGCATCAGTTGACGACGGGCAATATTCCCAACACGGACGTCTTTGAGTTCCCGGGTTTCTTCTTTGAACTATGAGCGACTGCGGGGAGTGTGCTGAAGTCCAGATTGTGCGTGTAGGTGCTGGGGATGACGATGGCGCCGACATCACCTTCGAATACAATGGCAAACGCATCATTGTGTCGCTCTTCGCGAGCTCTGGAGACGCTATCGATTCCCGACAAGAACAATGCGAAGATCGATTGATCCGCCTGTTGGGCAAAGCTGTTGTTTCTGACGACGACGAAGACTATGATGATATCGTCAATGAGGTCTCCGACATAATCCTGGACGTTGGAAAGATCCCCTTTTCCCAGGCAGCGCCGCCTTTGCTTGCTTCCAGTCCCCTCAATCGAGACCTTCACTCGCTGCTGTACCCCGAAACCCTAGACTTTCGCCTTCAGACGATCGACAGCAAGGTTGTCGTCTTTCCCATCAGACCAGACGATGCCATCTCAGTCCCCGACACTGCGCCTGATCCAGGACTCGAGACTGTCTTCCAAGCCGACATTACGGTGCCGTGTTACTTGTCCACAGATATTCTCATTAAACACATTTTTGTGAGCGGAAACGGTACTGTCAGTCAAGTTTAGGTCGGCTCACAAACTATGCTCTGCAAGGCTCGGAGAGCAGGACTTCAAGACTCAAGCCTTGAGCAAGAGCTCGTCAACGTACAGAAGATACGCAAGGCATGCAACTCTTCTCATTTGCATGTTCGTGCCCCAAAACTTCAAGGATATGTCAGAAATGCCGATTCGGGAGCCATCATAGGGTTACTACGTAACTGGGTTCCATCTGGCCCTTATGGCAGCACGTTGGGCGATGTGGACGTGTCTGCCGTGCCAACGGAATTGAGACAGAAGTGGGCAGATCAGATCCGCGAGACTGTGCACCGACTGCACGAGGCTGGCGTAGTTTGGGGGATGGGAAACAGTCTAACATTATTATTGATACAAGTGATAACGCCTGGCTCATTGACTTTGCGGGTGGGTGGACAGAAGGATGGGTGGATGAGGAGCTGACTGACAGTAAGAAGGGCGACGATCAAGCAGTCGCGAACATAGCGGAATTCTTGGGGGTAGCATAATAACAGGATACAATAACGGATGGAATTTCTGGATATTGTTGATCCCTAACGGCCCTGGCTGAGAATTACAACGAACACGTCAAGGAGGCAAACTCCGGAATGATACCATAAATACCCCGGATCTCGAGCTCCTCCACACTCCCGCCCCCTTCCCCCGCGTCGCTCTGTTCGGTCGACCCCGCGTAGATCACCGCGAGTCGAACTTTTGGAACTTCAATCTCGCAAGCTTCTGCTTGAGAAAACGTCATCTAATCTTTCGTATTTTTTCTGATTTAACCTTACCTTCTAGACTCAACCTTGCTTGGCCTAGGCCTTCACCAATATGGAGTCCTCGATTTTGGTCACCGTCTTGCCAGTTTTCCTTTTTCTCTTACTTATACACTTCATCGTCCAATCTCTCCGTTCTCCGCTTCGTACTATTCCGGGGCCATTCCTGGCAAGGTTGACAGATGGGTGGTATTTCTGGAACGTTCGGAAGGGCTTCTTCCAGGATACAAACATACAACTGCATAGGAAATACGGTAGTATCAGCTCTAGTCATTCACCAAGAATGGTACTCATATCCTGCGACAGGAAAAGTCGTGCGATACGGCCCAAACCGGTACAGCATCGACGACCCCGAAGCTGTCAAGATCATATACGGACTCGGTAGCCACTTTCCCAAGTCATCATGGTACTCAACCTGGGCAAGCCCGGGAAAATGGGCCATCTTTAGCGATCAGTCAATCAAGCGCCATTCCCAGAATCGAAAGCTCTATCAAGCAACGTACGCAATGTCAGCGCTGGTCCACTATGAATCCTTCGTAGACGAATGCGCCGACCTCTTCACTCAGCGCCTCGCCGAGATGTCCAAGTCCAACTTACCCGTGGATATGAGGCACTGGTTCCAGTGTTACGCATTCGATGTCATCGGCATGATCACCTACGCAAAGAGACTTGGCTTCTTGGATCGCGGAGACGACATCGGGGGCGTCATTGGCGCGCTAGAGGACCATCTGAGTTATGCGACACTGACTGGCATCTTCCCAAGCTTACACAGATACTTGTTCCCTCTCAAGAACTACCTCGCTGGCGCAAAGGGTGCAGGCAGAGCTTTTGTGTTGAGCTTTACGAACGAGAGGATTCGAGAGGCGCAAGCTATGCCCAAAGCTGTTGCAACGGATGAGAGCTCAGTAGCCATGGAGGACTTTCTTACCAAGTTCTTGGCAAAGCATACCGCCGCTCCTGACGTGTTTACATCATACCATGTCCTCGCTGGATGCACCTCGAACATGGTCGCCGGCTCTGACACTACCGCGATCAGCCTCTCCGCGGTGTTGTATCGCCTTCTCAAATCTCCCGCTTGTTTACAAAAGTTGAGGTATGAGATTGAGGACCACACCGCACAAGGGTGCTTATCGAAGTCACCAACTTTCAAGGAGAGCCAGCAGATGTCATATTTGCAGGCAGTCATCAAGGAAGCGCTGCGGATGCATCCGGCCACGGGTTTGCCGTTGGAGCGAGTAGTTCCTGAGGGTGGAGCAACCATCTCTGGTCGATTCTTTCCAGAAGGTGTAAGTGAGCGACCGAAATGCCTGTTTCATGGCGCTAACGGTGACTTAATGATACAGACCATTGTTGGCATCAATACCTGGGTAGCACACCGCAACTCTCGTGTATTCGGTGACGATTCCCACACATTCAATCCAGATAGATGGTTAGTGGAGGACAGCGACAGGCTGTCAGCGATGAATCGCTACTACATGCCGGTGAGTGTGTGTTATCGACAGCCGGTCTACCATGCTGATGTTTTTCTTTGCTTATAGTTCGGTCTGGGTTCTCGAACTTGCATCGGCCGCCATGTTTCCATGCTCGAGATGTCGAAGCTCATCCCTCGCATCGTTCGAGATTTCGACTTTGAGCTTGATGCATCATTGCAATGTGAGGAATGGCATACGCAGAACTACTGGTTCGTGAAGCCACTAGATTTTAAGGTTCGAGTTGAGTCACGTCAACTGAGGAAAGCCAATCCATGAAACAAAGCAACAAAAAGCTGTTGCAAAGACTTAGCCCGGATGCTCGGAGGTCAGCCCCGAACTTGATGATCTGGGGCGAACCCGAGGGCCCGGCGGACCAACACCGATGCGTACTGTATCAAGCACGGACGTTCTGGCGTAGGGAAGTAGCCGGGGACACTTTGTGTAATCCAAATGATGAGATCATAATTCATTAAATCCACCTATCTCGGTGTAACATTGGACCAACTTCGAGAGTCGTAGTAATTGCTACCCTTTGCTTACATCATATCTCCGTGCCGAATCCCCGACTCGGTGTATTCTCAACGGAGCGGGGAATTCCTAGACCGAGCTCCACCCGTTGAAGCCCGCCCGCGTCAATTCGAACGCAAAGGGAACAGCAACAAGTGTCAGATTATTCACCTGATCCTTGCCTTGTCAAGTCTCATAAAACATCTGCGTATTGAATGCCACCTCTTTACCGTTCCCAAAACAATCCCATTTATCACGTCCCGCGGACATGAGTTGACCCCCCGGGGACGGCGGACGGGAAGGGTGCCGACTTATCAATCTCTCGTTGGGCTTATCCATCTGATAATCCGTATGGCTATCTGAGAAAAAGCAATTCTTAGGTGGCAAAGGTAAAAAAGAATAGGGCAACCGCGGAATGCAGCAAATGTTATGACAGATGCGACTAATGTTAATACCTCAATTAACTATCGCCGACTTCTACTTGGCCAGCCTGTTGCCGCTCTGCCTCTAGGGCCGGGGCTACGGAGTACGGAGCCAGATATGTACCGGCTTTTAGCGGGCTTCATAGTGCGCAGCGAAGTACTCAGTCCGTACCTAGCGCCTGGATCATCATCCGGAAAGAGGCAAATTATGCGGTTGACGGAAGTGATGAGCAGCAGTGATTCGTCTCAGAATGTTCATTAATAATGACGGCACCCACATAATCTTATCAGATGCAGGCTGCACCGGGTCAGTGCTCCTTCCTTCTGTTTCTCGCTTGTCTCATCCCCTCCAATCAGAAACGAGTTTCTCCAAGAGCGTGCTCCATTGCGCTTGGCTCAGCGCGGCCGAATTTCGATTTCTGTATCCGTACTGCGAAGCGATTTTACTAAGGACGTAGAGTTTTCATTTGAGTGATCACTGTGAAAAGACGAAAGAAGAAGTGAGAGAGCCACGCACGTTTGTTGGCGTGCACAAGCAGCAGAGCCATGCAGAGATAGAGGGGAACTCCTCAGGAACTAGGGGACCAGGGGGCGAATGGACGGGTCAGCGGTGGGTCGCACTTGCCCTCTGGCTCTCTTCTCCGAGGCCCGAGCCAGGGAAGACGTAATGGCCGAGCAATCGAAGCTCTATGATTTGCTGAGGTCGGACCCACCTCGCCGCGGTACATTGGCCGAAATCGCCATCCAGTCAAGTCCCGCATCTTTTTTTGTGCAAAGCCGAGAGACGTCCTCTTTGAGGAGCTGAAATTCCTCCCTCCGTCATCGCCGACTTGCCTTCGCCTCCCGACAACCTCAATCCTACATCACCACTTTCATCGCACATCACAATCTGCGATTCCCACATTCGACTTTTGATCACTCGGCCACGATCCTAAGGACACTCTTCATCTGCAGCTAATACTCGACTCCTTTCGTCGACTCGAGCGCAGCTACACACTCCGCACATATCTCCTCTTCCACACATACACACATATTCACAATGTTTTCCCGAGGACTTCGCGCTGTCTCGCGGCGAGCTGCCATCGCTGCCCCTCTCGTCCGCCCTACTCTCCTTCTTGGCCGACAGCTCGCTCCCGCCGTCGCCGTCAACGCTTCGCGCTCCTACCACGAGAAGGTGCTGGACCACTACTCCCGGCCCCGAAATGTCGGCTCCATGAACAAGAAGGACGCCGATGTTGGCACCGGTCTCGTCGGCGCCCCTGCCTGCGGCGATGTCATGAAGCTTCAGATCCGTGTGGACCCCGACACCCAGAAGATCTCCGAGGTCAAGTTCAAGACCTTCGGATGCGGTTCCGCCATCGCCTCCAGCAGCTACCTGACCGAGCTCGTCCGCGGCATGAGCCTGGACGAGGCCGGCAAGGTCAAGAACACCGAGATCGCCAAGGAACTTTGCCTACCTCCCGTTAAGCGTACGTCCAACCTTTCCATGCCTCGCATACTATCGCTCCGTTGCGGTATATCTCATTTTACAGTTAACTAACTTAATACACAGTCCACTGCTCTATGCTGGCTGAGGATGCCATCAAGTCAGCCATCTCAGACTATTACACCAAGAACCCCAACTCAAAGATCAGCAACCTCAGCGGAACTGGCATGAAGTTGCCCACTGCCGACGCTCCCGCTGCGGCTACTGCTTAGACTTGGTCGCGCACACACAACAAAATTCATATCACCGCCGCAACACAATTGATTGGGAAATATGGGAATGATACCCTCTTTGAGGCAGGATGAAACAAGATATTATTTGAGCTTACGGGATAGGGAACACCTAGCTTCAAGTCTGGGTGACGGGTGCATTTTGGTGGCACTAGATGGACGGCACGGCACGCCTTGTCATCACTTCTCTCTTTCCACGTTTCGCGTGCATATGAGGATACTTTTTTGGGAGTCAGGGGTTTACTTTTCTTTGTTTGAATCACAAAGGGTGATGAGCTTTACAGGGGAACGGAGTGAGATGAGTACGGCCAATGTGATGGCGTGAGGTTGACAGGGAGTTGACACGATTAAAAACTGTAACAATTAGCCAGAAAAGGCATCAGTGTAAAATTGGTTCACAATTCCGGATTGCTGTCGTGACTATGAATGAGTAGGGTGATGAGCGATTGATAAGCTGTTGTCAGATGAGCCAGTCTCGGCTCCTGATGCATTGAGGGAACATCTCCGAGGAGCTTCTACACTTAGCCTCGTGTCGCGTCTTGGCTCTATCAATCGGTTACCGACGTTTCTACCATGTCACTTTCGCTAAACTACAATCTCCTGAGTCTTGTTCCGTCCAGTCTGATCATCACGAGCTTCTCATCCTACCCATCACCGCTCATCCCCTATATCACCCTAACTCGTATTGTCTCGATCTTACCCCTGCTTCTCATCAATCAGACGTCCAATACTCGGGTTCCCGGCGGAATGGGCACCCCAACTCTTCCATCTCGCGATTCCAGGCCCGCGGCACTTATCAATCACCCCACCCGACGCCAAAGTGCTGTGACACGCATGAATTTCGACTACAGGCACCAATCTAATTGGAATTCCAGTCCCAAGTTGATACTCAGTCTTATAGAGTACCTATTTTGGGTATTTCAGGTCCACTGAATTAATTAACTCCTTGTCATCTCGCGCTGTGATCGACGTTTCACGCACGTGCTAGTACAAGCATCGCGCGTCAACATCAGGCCATTTCCCACCAGGAGAGACAAGCCACCACGTTGCATTTCGCGGGGTAGCTGAATCCGTATCAAATCGCTTCCGAAGTTTGGGAGAACTTGCAGGTGGAATTTGTGGGGTTTTTCGTATATCGCACGGAGGGTTTGGCGGAGACTTGATCGAACTCGTGAGAGAAGCGTGGTTATCGGAAGCTGTGGTGAGTGTCAACACGTCTACAGGGACGTATTCTGCACGGGAGTTGGCGTTTCACATCTTTTGAAATAGACTAGAAAGGCAATTAAGACAAAGCCGAGAGCAAAAGAAGCTACTGAGGTACTCTAGTTGGTTTCTGTACAGGTAAGCCCCAACATGAGCAATGTCGTCCTGTAGCGTCGCCAGACATAGATGCCAGAACAGACCAAGCACCAACGGGGGTAGGTTGGGTGTGGGTGCTATCCTCCGAAATTGACAGAGTCCAATGCCATGCTTGGTCTTTGAGAAACCATGAGATTGTGTAGACGATATATGGGATGTGTGATGAAGAAGCATATCTGAGATCGGTGCCATGCTATGATAGCAAAAGAGTTGCACATGAAACTTGTAGGTCCCTCGTTATATTCATCATAAAGTCTTTATCATCACAGCCATGGACCATATTGGCCGCCCCTCCACAGATCAAAATTCAAGAGTTCAATCATCATCTCGCAACAGGCACATGCACCCCATGGAACCCCATCCCAATTGCAAATTCCGCTTCCGCCCTGCCCAGCTCCTCCATCGTCTTCCCATCCAAGCACAGCAGATACGCCCTTTTCAGCACCCCATCAACAACCACACTCAGAACCACCCCGTCGTCCTCGTTCTCCGCCCCCGGCCGCGGCACAAACACCGGCTCTCCCGGGGTATGCCCCTCGGGCCCGCTCCAGATCAGCGCGTCTCCGCTGGCCAGGTCTGTCTTGACTAGGGCGTCGAGGAGAGTGCTGAGACCGCGCAGCGTTGTGCCGTAGAAGAAGCGATACGGCTTGCCGCGGTAGGAGGGATGGATTGTGGGTAGTTCGCCGGCGTGAGGGGACGGGATGGAGAGGACTTGTTCGGCGGTGGCTGTGAAGGAGGTGTCGGGGGTGGAGGGTAGAGGGAAGCGATACCTGGTGAAAGTGGGAGAACTGTTCTCGTATCGCTTGCCTTGGGACCAGTACTTTTTCGTGGCATCGTTGCGATCGAGGATGACATCGTAGTAGAAGCCTTTGATGATATCCAAGTTGTTGTATTTGGAAAGGTCAAAGTACAGTTCTGTCCGCTCTTTTCCATCTTCATCTTCCACTCGTTTCTCGAAAGCGTTGATCGAATGGAAAAAGAAGCCCGCCGGCGTCGTGAACGTCGCGACGAGCCCCTTTCCGTGCTTCCGATCTACGACGAGCCACTTGCACCGTTTACTCTCCTCAAAAGGCAGTATCGAATCGAGCAGGTTCCTCTCCCAGAGCAGCTTGAGGCCACTCCATGCGTAGTGCGCTGAAGGGATGCAGAGGGCAACGTAGTTTTCGGTGAGAAAGAAACTGTGCATGTACGCAGGTGGGACGGCAGGGTCACTTATCGTGGCGAGGATCTCCGTCTTGCCCGAGGCGGCGTCGATACGGAAGACGCGGTAGGTCGGTACACGGCCAAAGTCGAGATTGTAGTTGAACAGGTCGCCTGTGTCGGGATCGCGTTGGGCGTGTGCACACGAGCACGGCCCGCTGAGGGAAGGGTGAAGCTCGCTCTGCAGGGCAGTGCCGAGGGGTTCGAGTGTTGATGGGTCGATGCGGCTCAAGCCGGCGTAATCAGTTGCAAGTGTTATACTTCTTGGGTTTGCGCGGTGGCCCAGGATCTGAGGAGATGTCGCGCATCCTTTGATATGGCCATTGCCATTCTCTTGGTGTGGTTCTTCGTCCTTCTTCTCCGTTGTGAGACCGGGGACGTCTGCTAGGACGGCGACATTGAAGTTCCCGTGCTTTGGCTCAAACTGGCTCATGAATTTGGAAAATATGCCCACGCATGGATCTGCCTTTTGGCCAAAGGTCATGCCGGTTCGCCATCCCTTCTTCTTGACGCTCTCAACCCACTCCTCGGCCTGTCGCCTCGAGGAGTACCACACTTCAGTTTCACCGCCACCTTGCGCAGCAACAATGTCGAAGCGGTGCGTCTGCGCAAACCCGTCGAACCAATGCGTGGTGTAGTGAGTGCCTCTTGGTGTGTCTTCGACGCGACTCTGGCCAGGGCCGGTGCGGAAGAGAGCTCCGGCAGCCCAGGACGGAATGGAGCCTTTGAGGTTGAGGCGGAGAGGACCTTGATGCTCGTCAAGGTGGTCAAACTGAACCGGTCAGTACGTCGTAATCTAGAGCCTGGATGTTAAGGGTGAACGTACGGCTGCTTCATTGGGCCATGTCTTCCATGATTCGTCAAGAAAGTTCTGGGTGATTTGGGCGGAGTCTTCTGCTTCGTGATCGCGAGTACGACGAAAGACACCAGGGCCGTTGAGAGCCATGATAGAGAGACCAAATCTGTTCTAGGATATATGGTTGTATGCTCAATATGCAAACATCAAGTTCTATTGGTTGAACAAAGGTAGATGCTGTTTGGGCGCCGAAAAGATTCGGAGAGATTCGAGAGCTGTTTGCTAAGTAAACATGCGTCCCAGCGGACTCGTAACAAAGAAAGTAATTCTTTGCATGCAATTTCAGGAAGATCTGAGTCTTTAATAAAGAGTCAGATTTGCCGTCGTTTCCGCCCGTCGGGTGATAGGATGTAGGATGTAGGATGTAGGATGCAGTGTAAGTGTAAAGGCTGAGACGGGCGGCAACGCAGTGGCAGACTCCGCAGTTGGCTCTCAGCAGTGAAAGCGCACGGAGCTTTTCTGCGAGGGTTGCACAATGCTATTCGAATGGCTTCCCCTGTTGGGTCTATTGTGTTTGTATGCCGAGCTCGCGAGTGTGAATTCCTGGTACGTCTTCAAGCGAATAGGTAGGCTGAATGTAGACTACTAGTAGGTAGCATTCAAACAAACAGCATCGTTTCCGCATTCGCCTAATTGATCATGCCGCGACTGGGCGAATGAGAATGGTCTCTGATGAATCAAGTAAGCGGGCTGTATCTCATCATTCACACAAAGGCGAGGTTCAAGTAGCGTCACAAGCAATCACTCAGCGGAAGGGGTCTATTGAACCCACGCCGTGGCTTTCAGCCCCACACACTCTTTTCCTAGAGATGGTGTTGAGCAACTTGAGCCAGGATGCAACTTCGCTTCGCACTCGCACTCGCATGTGCCAATGTGCGTCTTTGGTGTTTCCATTGCTTCGAGAAGATAGGCACGCACCGCGTCTCAGGCGGTGACGTTCCGCCCTGGTCGCTATGTTGGTCCTATTAACGGCTGAGGACGATGCAATATCCGACGCTTCGCTTGGCGAGTCCACTAGAGATATCTCATTGTTCACAAGGGTCAAGATGCGAGCTAGCGGTGGAAGCAGCGCCACCTGTTACACGTGGTTCAATATGCCATGTCGGCGAATCATGAGTCGACCCGCGATGCTGGGTTTGGTAGACGGGAGGTTATGAGGGGCGGATGCGGAACCTTGGCGTTACACTTTGATGCATTGCCCCGACTGCCAACGAACCCCAGGGGAAGAAGGCGTCGCATCCCGTCGGGAATCGCACAGTTGGGCGACGCTGAGAGCTTCTTGTCCCACATGAGGCTTGATAGCGCTGGAAAGTATGGTCTAAAGCTGGGTTTGGCGGACATCGGCTGTCCAGTGACTCTCGCTCTCGATCCCCTGGCTATTGTTGTTGTTGTCGCACATAAATGGGTCCTTCATCCTGTATGGCATGCGGTTGATAGATATGCCGGCCGTATAAACTGGAACATGTCATTGATGGCGAGGCTCTCGATTGCCTGTGATCGATCAGACATTCGGTGGCTTCCAGACTGAATTAGAGGTGATTGCTCTGCAGGCTTTCTATGGACAAACAAATGAGCGCCTTGGTTATTGTTGACTTATCGCATTCCTCCACCGAACTGCAGCCTGCAGCTAGTAAGCAAACAAGGCGTTCAAAGGGCGCAAATATCTACTACCTGCTGCGTCTTTCGCGCCACTGAGTCTTGGCAGCGCGATGAATAGCAGGGCTAATCGAGAAAAGGCGATTGGGTTTTATCCACAATAATGCCCAAGTTGTTCGATTATCTGGAGGCTGTCATAAGTAGTAAGGTAGAGTTGGAAGTCGGTTTAAGGTCCAGTGAAGTAGTACCCTGGAGCTCGGAGCCCTGGAGCCCCAGGGGAACACCCACTAACACATTGAACTGCTCACAGGGAGTGCTGAAGCCCAAACCGTCTTGAATCTGCTGCCCACACGTGACGGTTACCTTCACGACAACCTCAAGAGCAACATCAACACCAAGTGACAAAAGCACATAACCACAAGCGGAGAACTATCGTTTTGAAAAACAGTCGCAATGTCTAATCGTACATCTGCTTCGACAATCCCGTCGCTAAAGCAGTCTTTTCTCTCCAGTCAGACAACCATCCTCGCACAGCCCCTCGCTCCATCTCGCGCATGGCAGGCCGCCAACGACGCGTCGGATGAGCCCATCCCCGAACGCGTCGTCCAGGACGCTCTCTTCAGCCTGAACCATACCATTCAGCAGCACTGCCGTCGCGTTTACGCCCCGCAAGCCAGTCGCAATATCGCTGAGCAGATCAACAGCATCTACACCAGAGACGCTGAGCGTAGAGTCGGAGGCGAGGCCGACACCGAGGGCGGCATTGGCAGAGAGCTTGACTTGAGTATGTCCCGTTTGCTTTAGAAAGTGGCATGTCGACCTGTATCTGACAAACACGCAGCTGCAACTGAAGCCATCGAGGCGCTCCCGCCCGCTTGGCACTCCGACAAAGACGTCGATGACTACCCCATGGAAGCCAAGCGCTACGCAGACGCTGTCCGTCAGCTCTCGGAGCTCAACGAGCAGCGGAAACAGCTGCGCGAGCAAGTCGCGCGGCTGAACCGCCTCAAGTCCATCGCCCAGCCTCTGCAGACGACAGACAGTGGCGCTGGGATCCAGGAGAACCTCCTCACGAGGAATGGCGCCGTCGAAAAGGAGCTTGAGAGGATGCGCTTCTTGCTCGCCAGAGTGGGCGGACGGGTCAACGCGTTGCCAGAAGAGGCTACCGACGGCGCCTCTCGCGAGGTCAACTTGGCGGACGCTGGCGCGCAAGGTCGCAAGAGGCGCGTTGACCAGTTCCTTGCTGATGACAAGGTGTTTCCATCATGAGAACGGCCGTGTGCGCTATTTGCCTTTGGCGTCATTGCTCAGGACTATGGGAGGACTATGTACTCCTGCAGCCAACAAACTCACAGCTTCAGCATCCCTCATGACGGAACGCCCGCGTCGGCACTTGAGCAGCGACTTCGTCCAGGTGGGCAAGGCGATTCCTTGACGGAAAGCATCGCTTGGATAACGCCCATCTTCAGCGTTCGTGTTGATCAGCCTGATCATTCGACTTCACAATGCCAAAGCACGTTCTCTGCAATTAGTCGCACTTCAAGAGTAAGTGGGATTGGCTTGCACAACAAATTTGCATGAGTTTCCTGGTTTCAAATATGCATCGCGTTGCCTGCTCAAAAGCGCCGGCTTTGATGGCCTGAGCGATAAGGGGGACTCAAGAATGAAAGACATCATCATCATACATCCAATGACTCGCCAAACGTCTTGTCACTGATGATGTCAAAAGTGGCACAGCCACCCAGCAATCACTGATCAGAGTGGCGTGGAGAGGACGCGGCGCCGACAAGACTGGCTTCCATCGAATGGCTGTGGAACCGGGGATGTCTTGGTTGAGGGTTGACGCTGAGCTGGTAGTATTGCCCATATATTCAATAGCCTGTTCTCTATATGAACCGGTGTCTTTCGCTTTCGTACAGCCGCGGGCCAATCCGTGGCCACCACAAGCAGCACTGTTGGCGAGATTCTTTATAACATTCATTTGGCGTCGACATGACCAGAGCCGAGTGTGTCCTCCGTCTCGGATCCTAGGAGCACACAAGGGCACGGTGTATACCATCAGATATTGTAAACCATGTCTCGAGAGTACCGAGTTGCCAAGGCTCAAGTGTCAGCATCACCGTTGGAAATGGTCAATAGTTATAACTTCAACAGCGCCCATTGCGGTACACCTGGAACACATTGGGATAGACCTGAATCACTTCGATATTTTTGGAAAGGCTCAACCAGCACGCCAAGGATGAACTACTGCTTCACCGCCGGCGATGGCTGCCATCTGAGACCTGCAGAAGAGGGCTTAATAAATCCCCGGTGGCACAAATGTTTGCCGTTCTTCGATAGCCTATCTACCCTACCCTGGGTTTCTGCAACTATTCAGCCCTATCGGTATGTTTTGTTCGCTCATCGTCAACCAGGCTGTGGGCAACTCTGATCTGGACCGATTGATTTTACATAGTACGCAGTGGTGGCGATCCATCTCAGGCGAGCACCAAATCCGAGGCACTCACTCTTCCTGTCTACCACGTTCAATTAACTGCTCGAAAAGATATGCTCCGGGTTCGAGTCCAGTGATCGCTCTCCTCACTTTTCCTGCCAACAGAGTCCCATTGTTGATACCCGATGCCTCTGGAATGCCCAGCCCATCATGTCTATAAGCCTCCCGCTCCACAAGAGGTTCATCTCGGTGCGTAGATGCCCACTACTGCACATGATCGAGCCCATCTCCCATAGCGTCCAATCCAGCCAGGGCTAATGCAAGCAAGTCATTGTTTGGTGTTGGTGGGCGTCCCAGGCTTACACTCGCACCCGCATAGTGGCTTGATAGTTTATCGTGGCTTCTGTATGTTGGTGAAAGGGCATCACCAACGTGTTGCACGGCGGCGTCAGTTGACGTTGCATAGGATGGAATGAATATTCGCCTCAGCGATCATCTTTCAAAGTCCTCTGGCAATGATAAAGAGATCTATGTTTAGCCATTGGATCACAGTCTTAAGTAGTCTTCTATCGACTTCCACAGCCCGTCACCAGCCTTCCAGCCTCTCAACTTATTGCTCGTTTCAATATCCAGTATCGACAACATGGATAGCGCAACTAGACCTCGTCCCAGCCCTCCCTCCTTCATGACCCGCCTGCGGCGAGTTTACCGCCCCGTTGGCTTCACCAAAGGCTACAACTTCGTCCTGTGGCTGCTCTTTGGCGGTGGGTTCCTCGCCTTTACTCTCTCCCGCCTCATGTACCTCGACTTCAACGGCATCCTTTGTCCCAGCAAGCCGCTCGATGATATGCCCAATGGCTCGCGGGGCGCCGTGCCGGGAGAGTGCTATTACTTCCAGGGCGCAGTCGGCAAAGCAGGCATTATCATGCATCTGGCTGGCATTCTCCCGGCGACGGTTCTGGCTGTATTTCAGTTTGTCCCTATCATTCGGCACAAGGTCCTCATCTTCCACCGCATCAATGGCTACATTGTGCTTCTACTGTCTACTGTGGGCATGGTCGGCGTGTTCATGATTACAAAGAATAGCTTTGGCGGGAGTCTCGATATGCAAGCGGCGACTGGAGCGTCCAGCATCATCTTCATCGTGTGCTTGGTTCTGGGATACTACAATATCAAGAAGCTCCAACTTGAGCAGCATCGGGCGTGGATGCTGCGAGGATGGATCATTGTGAGTATTTATGTCTTCAAATTCCTCGGGGCCTTGCTGACCACTTTTTGTAGGTCGGATTCATCGTCACAATGAGGGTCATCTCCATTCTCATGGCCACCATCACCAGCAAAACTGAGCCTTACTACCACATCACCCCCTGCGCCGTGCTCGACTTTACCTTTCGTCACAATCAAACCACTGTCGAGGCGCTGTACCCCGACTGTCAGAGTTTCTACACAGGTGAATCCCCTGACCAGCTAGTTATCGTCAAAGGACAGTACGGTGGTGGGCGTCCAGACCAGATAGCCGCTGGGCTCAACTCGTCCTTTGGAGCTGGCGCCTGGCTTGCACTCCTCCTGCACTGCATCGCTGCGGAGCTCTACCTGCATCTCACTCCTGCCGAGGCAGAGAGGCTTCGTCAGGTTTCGTACCGGAGACAGCTCCAGGCTGGGATGAAGAACCCGGGCAATGCTGGGCTGACGGCCCAGAAGCTGGGCGATGCGGTGCCGTGGACGTGCCCAGACGATGATGCGTCTGTTTGTAGGGCTTCGGCTGATGGGAGGCAGCCGGCGACGAGCAAGGAGTTGTCGTGAGAGAAGCCTTGAGATGGTCACAATATCGGTGTATTGGTGTTTGCGTTGGAGACGAAGCGAAAGACTGCAATGACAGAACTATGGATATATCTTTGCTGGTGGAATAATGAACCATACCCAGAATATTACTTAAGGGGCCTTGAGATGAAATTGTCATCAGATTTATCGCTATAAATTTTAAACTGCTTCGTTACAGACCGGACCACCAATATGTCTCATCGACCTTGAATGAAGCCTTGACAGCCTTGTCCCCGACAGCGCTGCTGTCGCTGACAATAACCTCATACTCGCCAGCCTCCACGCACCACTGGTCCCTCTCCTCATCAAAGTACGCAGCCGCATACTTCTCCAGCTCCGAAATAGTCACCGTCTTCTCCTCGCCCGCATCGAGCTCCACCTTGGCGAAGCCCTTGAGCTCCTTCACGGGGCGGTTCACCTTGGCGGCCTGCACCGGGCGGACGTACAGCTGCGCAACCTCTGCGCCCCGGACGGAGCCCGTGTTGCGGACCTTGAACGTGGCCGAGATCTTGCCCTCCTTTGAAGAGAGGCTGAGGTTGGAGAAGGAGAAGGCCGTGTAGGAGAGGCCGTGGCCGAAGGGGAAGTTGACCTCGCGGTCGGCAAACTCGTAGTATCGGTACCCGAGGTAGATGTCCTCGCCGTACAGCGTCCGGCCGGCCTCGGTGCGGAAGTTGAGGAAGGCTGGGACGTCGCTCAGGCGCTTGGGGAAGCTCAGGGAGAGCTTGCCAGACGGGTTGACGTCTCCAAAGAGCACGTCGGCGATGCAGTTGCCCGTCTCGTTGCCGCCATACCACGCCTGGATCACAGCGGGGACCTGGTCCAGCCAGGGCATCTCCTCAGGCGTGCCGGTCTGCATCACAACGGCCGTCTGCGGGTTCGCCGCTGCCACGGCGGCGATGAGCTCGTCCAGCGCGCCGGGGAGCTTCATGCTGGCGCGGTCTGCGCCCTCGGTCTCCCAGTCCGCGTTCAGGCCGGCGCAGATGATGACCTGGTCGTGCTCCTTGGCCAGGGCGACGGACCGCTCAATCTCCTTCTGCGCGTCGATGACCTTGCAGGCGCCCACGCGCAGCGAGCCGTGGCCGACGACGGGGCTGTCGAGCTTGAGCGTGAAGCTGGGCGCCGAGGCGAACTCGACCCTGATCTTGTAGGACTCTCCCTTCTTGAGATCCGTGCGGCCGAGCTCCTCGCGCGTTGCGCAGCCGAAGAAGGCGTCGCCGGCTATTTGCTTGGTTGCGTTGTCGACGACGAGGTTGTCGTTGACGTAGAGCTTCGCGGTTCCGCATACGATGACGCCAAACTCGTACGTTGCGTCTTCGTCAACCTCGAGCGTCCCCTCGAGATCTGCGTACCACAAGTCTCCGACATTGGGGTTGTAAAAGTCCACAAGGTGCATCTCCGTCTTGGTCAGCCAGAGCTCCTCCACAGGCTCTCGAGAGGCTTCGGTGGGAGGCTGGTTGTACACCTTCCAGCTCACGCCAGCTTTGCCATCGGACCCCTTGGTCTGGTCTCCTAGGAGAGGCAGCAGCTTGTGCGTGTACGCGCCAATGCTATACGCGGGCTGGCCACCAACTTTCTCGGCAATGCCATCGTAGGGAGTTACGGCATAGTATGCGGCAAGCGAGGCAGAACCACCGCCGTGATAAGTCGAGATCTTGGCGTTGGGTCCAATGACGAGCGTCTTCTTATCCTTGGCGAGAGGGAGAAGGTCCTTTTCGTTCTTGAGCAGGACAATGCCCTCGTTGCCAATCTTGCGCAGGAGGGCGGCGGTCTCGGGGGTGTTGATTGTGCCCTCGGGGCCGTTCTCGGGCACGCCAGACGCAGCGCACTTCTTGACAAACTTGAGCACCTCGCGGGCGCGGTCGTCGATGACATGGCCCCAGACCTTTTCAGTGGCAGCGGCAAAGTTGAGGACGTCGCCTCGCCAGCGGCTGGGGCCGGGCATCTCGAGGTCCAGGCCTGCCTTGGCGGCCTTGGAGACGCTGTAGGTGCCGTACCAGTCACTCATCACCAGGCCGTCCCAGCCCCATTCCTTGCGCAGCATGTCGTCCAGGAGCTTGCTGTTCTCGCTGCAGGGCGTTCCGTTGACGCCGTTGTAGGCCGTCATGAAGGCCCCTGGCTGGGCGTCGCGCACGGCGAGCTGGAAGGGGAGGGCGTAGATCTCACGGAGGGCACGCTCGGTGACAATTGCCTGGACGTTCATGCGCTTGTGCTCCTGGTCATTGCAGACAAAGTGCTTGATAGTGGCCTGGACTCCGGTGCTCTGGATGCCGCGGACGAGAGCAGCGGCGCCGAGGCCAGCGAGGAAGGGGTCCTCGCCGATGGACTCAAAGCCTCGTCCGCCGAGGGGCGACCGCTGCATGTTGATGGTCGGGCCGAGGATGACATGCGCGCTCTTGGCGATGGCTTCCTCGCCCATCTTCTTGCCTGCCTCCTCCAGCAGTTCCTGGTTGAAGGTGGCACCGAGGCCGGTACCGCAGGGGAAGCAAGCTGCGGGAATGCCGTTGAAGAACTTGGTTCCTCTCACGCCATTGGGGCCATCTGAGAGACGGAGAGAGGGGACTCCATGTTCGGGAAGAGCTTTTGTGTGCCAGAAATCGATGCCTTTCAGATTGTAAGCGAGGTTCTTGCGTTCTATGTCATCATGGTATCGGATGGTGCGGACCTGCAAGGAGGGAGACTTTCTCGGCGAGAGAGAGCTTTTTGAGGATCTCCTCAACGTTGATGTCTGCCATGTTCACCCGTGGACCTGTTCAAATCACAGAAGAGGATGGTCAAGGCGAAGAATGAGTCTCAAGCAGAACGAGAACGACTCCGGACTATATTGAAGAGAGATATCTCCCGGTACGACCTCGAGGAGGCCCATGGTTAAATACAGGCCCCGCAGGCATTTGCTGACCATTTTGCCTAATACAGCTGCATGAGAAAGCTGTCAGAGACGTTTGATCCTCTTCAGTCATTTGACAATCCAGCAAAGAATCTCCTCTCATGAGGCCAGATGAGCACCGAATTAGAAGTGAAGCCCCACGATGCCGCATATCGGGCGGCTCGGATGGTGAGCCTGTCCGCGATAAGCGAGGATCAACCGACTTGTCCGTTGTTTATCCGCTGAATCATCAGTATTTCAGCCAATCGTGGGCTTTCCCGCCAGAATCCTCACATTCTAAGTTTCGCTTTGTCGGGACGATGTTCCGCCAAACCTACAGGGGCCCTACAGTACGTCATGCTGGAAGTCGAACGAGACAAAAATCCCGAAGCTTTGCCGCAAGTCGCCTCTCATGTGAACTTTCACGTGACCAGACCAGGGTGGTGGAAGTCCGGGGAATGACATGAGCTTGGCAGTAGATCAACGGGGAGTTCAAGAACGGGGTAAAATGGCCTCCCATTTCTCATATCAATCATTTTTATTTCGACTCGGGCGATTCGTGCTTGCGGCTAACAAAGCGGCCCGATCATGGAGCATCACCGGACAGCTGGGACCAGCGGTACACCAGCGCCGTCGACCGTTTGGCGAAAGCCAGCACCAACAGGTTTCACCCCAAGATCTCACGCATAGCTTGGATGGGCGCGGGTTAAATTCCGAGCTGCCCTTTCGTATCTCGGGAACGGAGCGGCAAAGGGCCAACTCCGGCGCCTCCAATACCGTGAACCGCAAGCCAAAGAGACGAGGAGCCGAAGTATCCGGGGATTTTCGATCGCAATCTGAGAATCCGACGTGCTAAAAACTTAAAATGAGTGTGCTATGACATCCATTCAGAGTTCAATCAGACCTGAGGCCTCTCGAGGGGTCGGCTCATACTATTTACGGGCATAGCTCCGATAAGCACGGCACCGGGACGGAAGCTGGGGCGGAGCAGCGCTGGGGGAATCCCGGGCCCACCGGTTCATGCACGGCGAAACCGCCGCAAATGCAAATGGCGAACAAAAGCAAAGCAGAGATGACGCACTCGATGCGCGATGGCAATTGACGTACCTAGTCTGAATGCCGAGTTTCCATCCCGCGGTTGCCTCTCGATCGTCTTCCCCTCTCTTCGTTATCTTGCTGATCATTGTCTCGTACTTACTCGCCGTGAGACAAGCCCGAAAATACGGGTTGTAAGTTTGTATCATGTCTATCACACGCAAGCACGTACCGACACCAATGGCATTAACGACGAGCATGCCCAAAGAGACCAAGCCGACGGCAAGTTGCTTTCGCGCTGGTCTTTGACGACTTGTCGTCAGGGCTAGACCAGGTCTAGACGCCCCGCGGCACTGCCTAATTTGGGACTAAGGTCGTGGTCTCATGCTTGGCAAGCCATGAACCCTTCATCCTTGGAATATCCGACGAACGTTTGCCAAGGCGCCCTTTGAACAACACGAAAGCCAGTTGTAGAGGTTCCATTTACCGCCTTTTGAGTTCTGCAATAACGCATTCCATGGACTGGGATTCAGAAACACAATGGCGGAGGCCTAGGCGCCACCCTACTGGTCTCTGCTAGGATACCTTGCCAAGCAATTGTTCAACTTCGCACAGAGTAGAACGTACCCCCCTCGCAGGGCGGCTCTACTTCCGCAGTACGTACCTCTTAGCCCTGTGGAAACGGGGGAGGATCCGAAGCTAGCAGAGGGACAAGCTCATGAGGGAAAACGGTTTGGGTTGCGCTGCAGCACTGATCGCACGAGGCACCAAGTGGAGGGTGTGAGCATCACGAAGCAGAAGTGACATGTATGGATTCGAGCTCTTCGATCAAGGGAAAGATGAGGGTCCGCAGCTAAGCAACGGCAACGTAAGGTGATCTGGTTCGACAATTGGATGCAAGTTGGAGCGACCAGGCAGCAATCCTCAGAAGCGTGACATGCGGACCGCGTCGTCGATCCAAACCTTGGTTGCATGGTTCCGAGTCCGCGAAAACCCCCAACTACGCAAGCGTTACAAGTTAGGTCAAGGGGAGGGGGGGGAAGAGGCACGCCTTTGCTAACAGTCTTGTACAGGGCTCCAGACAAGGCTGGAAGACTAAAATGATCGGAGGACGATACTGGAAGCTAGAGCGTGATGAACGGCCAGGGCGGATCACGGAAGTGGCCAGCGCCCCCCAGCGGTTAATTACTGAACTCGACTCTCCCAGACCCGTTTTGTCCCACAAGGGCCAGCGTGAGCGCCAGCCTGCTTTTGTGCTTGGTGAGGCCCTGGTAGTCTCGGAACACTTGGAGCCCGGTGCTTGGGTTCCTGGAAAAAGGGCCCCGGCCGTACTGCCAAGAGGTCTCGCTGAAAGCCATCCAACGCGGAAGGGAACGTGATAGATCACAGTCCCCCCCCCCCAGCAATTGGGCGTGCTGGGTGACTGGGTAATTGCGTATTACGGTAAGAACCTAATGAAGGCATCGAATGTTAACCGCCCGGGGGGGGTTTCCCACAACCCGGGGCGGTCCCGGAGCGGTCCCGGAAGCATAGCATTGTTTCCGTTGGTTGGTGGCTGTAGGGATGGTTGCACGCCTTGGGCGGTAGAAGGCAGGATTGAATGATGAAACGAAAGTTCACCAGGGCACCACCAGCCCGTCTCTCGGCACTGAAGTTGCACAACACGGCACCAACAACACGGTACTGGGATGGGATGGCGTTCCGTGCCTTGTGGCCCGCGTGAGGCTGTGGAATGATTCAAGGACGGGAGAAGGAACAGGAACCTCTCAGCCACAAATTCGTCCGTAAGTCACCAGACGTGGTGATCGCAGCCACCCAAGAATAATCGCTGCCTACTGGACGCGGCCCCTTCGGCGGCCGAACGTATCACCCCCAAGCGCCCTGATTAGTCGAGCGCAGCAAAGCAGACTGGACACAACGCATTGTGATACTTAGCAGCAGAGTTGGCTCTGTCCAATCTCGAGTTGCCAGAACGATAATGTCTCCTCTCCCTAGTAAGTTCGTTGTCTCACGAGCACACTCTGCAACGACGACGTGGCGCTCTCACATGCCTCTTTCCGAAACGCTGCGTTGATGTCTATTCGTTCATTCGCACTTGGTTATTGGTTATTGGTTTTTATTTGCGTGCCGGATGAGTTCCAGCGGCTGAGAAACTCTACCTTTTCGGGGGCATGCTCAAGTTCCGGCTGCCGACGCAGATGACGAAATATGCTTCTCCCGCTTCCCGAGAATGCGGTAATGGGGTTGGGTCGGTTCTGGCTGGCCTCATTCACGGGCTCCCTCAAAGGTTCATTGACGACCCTTTCGCCCCCGTAACCCGGTGTTATGACTTTGTCTCGCACGTAATATCTTGCTCCGTTTCTGACCGCCCCTCCGAAACCCCAACGAAACTCGGTGAGGGGGGGGGGGCGCAACTTGCTCACCGGGGCCACACCTTCGGACCGGGCCCTACCTCACCGTCAGCGTCACGATGCAACTTTGCAGGACCGTAAAGCTGGTGCCTGTTGCGCCTAGCTTTCGGGAGAGCTTGCTGGATGGGGCCACTGTAGGCGATAGGGAAACAAACACCACAAGGGAACATCCCTCATGC
>JADBHU010000055.1:0-64392 GCA_017140155.1 Fusarium devonianum | reverse complement strand
GCCCAGCCCAACCCTAGTCAAAGATGAAAGGGGTCCAAGGAGAGCCCATGAGAGACAAGAGCACAGTGACCGCCAAGCACCATGGTAAGACAAGGCCCCAATAATCGCCCCCTGAAGAGGCCTGCAAGAAAATTTTCGCAAATCAGCCAGTATATGGACCTGCTCTTGGGCCTCGCCCTGATCCCCCTTCAGCTCATACACGTATGGACAACTATGCATACATATGGCTCGTGACGCTGTCGGCCGTCATTGCAGCCTGCAGAAGCTTGCTTCAAGTTTTGAGACATTGCATCTTTTGTTCTTTTTGATCATCTTGATGTACAGGACGGGAATGGTGCAAGAGGAAAGCAACAGAGGTAGAGAAACAAGCTCACAGGCTCACATGTCCGAAGGAAAGCATGTATGTCTGGAACCTCGCCTTGCGCATGTTTCACGTTTTCCATCGAGATACCCCGCAGACCTGGTGGCTCTGTAAGCGGGGACGTCAACTGTCCAGCACATCATGAGCGGTGTTGGAAGGTTGGCTTGGGGTGTGATTTTGTTGATCACATCGAAACCCATGCCGCGAAGCAAAATCACATTTTTTTTTTTCAAATCTGGCCAAGGCCGGACTCGGCCCAGCGCCGAACATTCGGCTCACTAGTGTCGAAGAAGATGAGAATCGTCGACAGAGGCTTTACTCAGGCGGGATATATTTGCAAGATCTGATAGCCGATCGACAGATGAATGGGGGCTTGGGCGGAATTATTGATTGCATGCTGCACCAGAGAGTGCTGCTGGGAGCTTATAGGGTACCAGCTGGCAGTGGACATAGTACGGCTCGAGCGAAGTGGACTTTGGGGCGTAATCTGGTAGAGCAGAGCAAGGCGGAAGATGCGATTAGAGAGCTTCATTCTTGGCCTGGTGCGTGTGAGTGGTGTTAGTATCGGGGAATCCTGGGTTAAGGTCTCTAGGAGTCTGGATGCGTCACATTCATCATGAGCTTATGAGTATTGATTTCTATGCGAGAATCTTTCTTTTCCATCTGTTATCAGACATTAAATCGTGGAGTTGAAGGGGCAACTTACAAAGGATTTACCATACTTCATAGTCTCGCCCAGCTGAAAGACAGGCGATGCCAATTACAACAGCTGGCAGGTAGATAAGAGGCCCAATAAAACCAATAGAAGTCTCTCGTTTTGGGTAAAATAGATGTAGGCACATATATTCCTGAGAGGGTGTTACATGTCGACACAGCACGTGTTCTTTGGGTGGCTCCGCAACGCCTTGCACTGCCTCATTCTCATTCTTGTTTAAACAAAGTTGTATTGGACCAGTCCTAAACACCAGCCACTACAGCATTCACGCTGAACTCTTCCCTCGGTGGCGACGAGCATCACTGGAATGACTACCATTACTAGTTGTGGGTTAGAGGATGCTCTGAAGCCTACCGACGAAGCGTTCAAAGCGTTCTACGAAAGAGGCTACCGGACTTGGTACAAACTATGGGCAGACTCTGCTGGCAGTAGCACTCTCCCTTCAGCATGTTTGGAATGGGAGCACCGGTTCCCACAGCATCCCGCGTTCCCCGTGGGCTTGAATCCAGACGATTCTGGGCTTGTGACTGCAAAGTCTACCTGGCTACCCTCTGATGGGCACTGCGATGCCCCTCCATTCGAGCAGACATTCCAGATCCCGGTCACAACCGGGAAGCCAACGTCAATCATTCTTGCAGATAAGCCGGAGAGCATACTCTCTGAGTGGTTTGGCAAGGATGATGGTCATCTTGTCGTCCTGATGTTTGCTGGGGCATACGCCCTGTCAGCGCGATGGGCGGAGATTATCCCACGCGCATCTCCAGTGGAATACACGACAAGCCAGGCACCCTGGATAGTTTCTTCAGCCTCCAGTGAAACTGATAATAGTGAGGGAGCCATGGTGGTTGATACTGGAAACGTTACTGGTGAGGCAGCTCGATGGTGGGCAGCCGTCCTTGCGCCAGGGGAGGGTTGGAAGGCAGCCATACCTCATACACGATGGCGACTTTTTTCACCCTGGAGTGTCACAAAGGAGTTAAACGATATTAGCGTTTGTCTAACTGGTTTCCCGGACCATATGAACTCTGACTCATCAACCCCGCCATCCTTTGAAATGGCATTGAGATACATTCAGGATTATTCTGTACTTCACAACGCCGACTTGCAAAACCGGGCTGCCCTGGCGGCGGCACTTCTCCTCCCTTTGGCCAAGTTGGACAATAGAAAGATTCTACTTGCTGCACCTCGAGGACTTTCTAGGCAGTCGGCAAGCAGAAGGGCGCCTCGACCTTTTCTTTTCCATGACCGCTACGTACGCCAGTTTGACAGACTCTTGACCCTAAGCGCCAACACTCGTGGTATGAAAGCCGTCCTGGGCAGTATCTTCTACGAGCCTGGCGTACCAGCCAACGCTTGTGGTGCATGGCTGCAAGGCACCATGGCCGTGCTAAAATCGAAGGGAGCTGATAACCTCCACATCTTGGCCCGCATGTTCTTTGGTCGAAGTCCTCACATTTCGCTTCTCTGGCTTGGGGCAATCATCACAGGCGCGCACAAGGACTTTCTTCGAGGCACTTCTGGACTTCTTGGCCTCAACAGGATAGACCTTCACGCCGCGGCCTGGACCGGTACACTTTTGTCGTTCATCCAGGAACCCGTATTGCCAGGACATCGCGACTCAGAATTCATCTCACGAGCTGATGAGTGTCGGCTGATGTTTTTGATCCAAGAACCTCCTCGTGCATACCCTCCGATATATCCATACCCTCCGATATATTCATACCCTCCCTTGGGGGTCACGGATATCAGAGACACCGACCTGGGTGTTCAGCTACACGCACGTTGCCGAGACAACCACGTTCTTCAGTTCTTGTCTATCGCATGGGATTGCGTCAGGGTAGTGAAAAATGTACAAGCAACTGGGCCACTGTCTGTAGTGGCTAGGGATAGCCTTGCCGACCCTCCACCACAGGAAGATAGAATAGAAGTGGACTATAAGTGGCTTGACCGAGATATGGACCTTTCCGAAGGCGTCACCCGCAATCTATTCTCCTGGATGCGAGATATGGATGGAATAACGATTGCGGAGCGCGACATCTATCGTCACGAATGGATTGACGACTCTGATTCAGATTCAGACGAGAGCGTCGATCTGGAGGGCGACGGAGCATCGACAACAGGCTTAAACGGAAATGCTCGGATGGGGCGTTGGATGGCAAGAGTCGAGACGAAGCGATGCAACTGAATCTAAATAGAACGACACAACAGCTAGCATGTGGAATATATGTGATTGTATTATGGGAAGCCCGGTCAAGTGATAATTAACTATTCGTTATGGTGCTTTACTTTAATAAGTGTAAATGAAGCGCGGGTTGTGCTCTCCAAGCTCATCAGCCTGCTCCTCCGACATGCCCTGAATCCTGTAGTCTTCCTTGCCTTCAAGCTTCCTCTTGTTCTGGCGACGGAACCAGGCCCAGAACGCGAGATAAATGACTGACGACATGGCGATCAGACCCATGGAAACAGCGTGTCCTTTGACGAAACGAGGTCCTTCGTACGTCTTGTACAACTATAAGAGAAGCAGGTCAGACTATAGGATTTCAAAATGGCTATCTGATCAGACTTACAAATGGGGCTGGTATACCAGCAGAGTTTCCAATGGTGAGCTGCAATCCAGTTGCAACTGTACGCTTTCCGTAGCGAGGGTTGTTGCTGGGGAGCCAAGCTAGAGGGAGTCCGACGACCACGTACAGGCCCATGGCAGCGAGGAAGCACCCAAAGTACTTGACACCTCCCGGCGCCGTACTCACGAGGACAGCGTAGCCGGCCGTGCAGATGAGGCCAAATATGACTGTGAATATAGCACGGCGCTGGTACCGGTCCGACAGCCACGCCACGGCGATGTAGCTGATCGCGCCCAGCGCGTAGCAGGGAATGGTGAGAGCCTGCACCTGGGCGATGCTCCAATCTCCCAGGCCGCCGATGATGGTTGGCAGGAAAGTCGAGTAGCCGTAGAGAATGGTGTCTCCGCCAAACTGGCCGATGCAGAAGAGCCAGATCTTCCAGTCCTTGAGGCCCTCGTACACGTCCTTCTTGTGCATCTCGTCGCCAGACTTTGTGTGTCCGATCTGCTGGCGCATGCGCAGGTCGATGAGCTCGCGTTCTTGGATGGTCAGGTAGTGGGCAGAGTCGGGAGAATCTGCGAGCCACCACCAGATGGAAATGCCGAGGATAAAGGTGGGAATGCCCTCGAGGATGATGATCCACCGCCAGCCGCGAAGGCCTGCGACGCCGTCCATGTGGCCAACACCGTAGGCGAGCAGGCCACCCATGGATCCAGCGATTGCAGCCGAGACAAAGAGGTAGCCGATCCGCAGTGCGTACTCGCGTTTCGTGTAGAACATGGTCAGGTAGATTGTGAGACCGGGGAACAAGCCACCCTCGAGGGCGCCGAGGATCACGCGACAGGCCAGCAAGCCCTTGTAGCTCTGCACGATGCCCGTCAGAGTAGCCACGACGCCCCAGGCGGTGGTGATGAACGAGATCCAGCGCGACGGCGTGAATCGCTTGATGACCAGGTTGGAGGGCAGCTCGGAGAGGATGTAGGTGACGAAGAGCAACGAGACGGCAATCTGGTACTGATCGCCGGTGAGGCCAAGGTCTTCCTCGAGGCCGTAGAGACGGGCATTGCCGATGTTGACACGGTCCAGGAAGCTGAGAAGATAGAGGAGCATCACGGGCGGGACAATCCACATGTCGAGTTTACGAAGCAGCGCCTTCTCAGCCTCTTTGTCGATGTAGATGTCGCCTTGGGCGATGCGCTGTTGCTCCTCAATCTCCTTTTCTGGATAGCCATCGGCTGGGCCTGTCTTGGACGTCATCGTGGCAAAAGACTAACTAATTGCTGTTGAAGAGATGGAGGGAGAGAGGTTCATGGGATGGAGAGAAGGATATCAATTGAGGCAGCAGGGCCATGGTTCATTTATGGATCTTCTAACCTCACTATCTCCGCGATTACCCCGGATCGGGAGTTCCACAGGGTGACAACTGGAGGGTACTCCGTTCTCTGTCTTGGAGTTGGAGATACGGAGGTATCATCGGACACCCCCGGCCGTCATGGAGGGCACCCTCGAAGGGAATAGGGCCCTCAGATCCATACCAGGCAGGGATTAGTCTGGGATCGACGTCCTTCGTTTCAACGGACTTGGTCTGTCCGAGTGGGTCGATGCCGGTTTGTGAGGGGGTTTGCCGTCCACATTTATCAGTTGGAGACCGGCAATTTCAAAGTTGCCGGGCTGTCTCAAAGGAATTGGCTTAATTGACCCAGAGGCTTGTACAGAGTTGACATCACTAGCTGATTATTGCAAGGCTCCCCCTCTTCTTCTAAAGTTCAGATAGATTTCTAGCTCCGGGTTTCATCAGTCTACTTTATCCCTAGATAGAATTGTATGTAACAAGTTCTTTCGCGCGTGGGATGCAAGTCCTGCTAATTATCTCCGATACCTGTCATGGGTTTAGACCCAATCTTTTTATTCAGGGCCTTATGCCCTGATAAGATAATAGTTGCCAGGTTATCCCTCGTCATGCAGCTGCGCCCACCCACTCCTGGTCATAAAAGATATGTTACTAATTTCACTCAGCATATCACTGTAGTAGAGATACAGCCAGGCAATTTCAGTTTTGCCGACCAAGTTACCGAGAGGGTAATATCATGTAATCTAATCTTGAATTTCTGAAGCGCGAAACTTGACATGATTGAGTGACTGGCTCATTCTTAACAGGGATGGGATCTGGGAATTGCGTTATGACTGCCAACAGAAAAGCCAGGATTTTGCTTGGCATTTCATCTTGAGCTTCAGTACCGCCGCAGAAGATCATAATTCGCATGAATAGATAATGGCCCTTCCAAGATTACTTGCTGACAATACACATTCAAGATCCAAACACAAAGTTATCCTCAATTTCGGACGAAAACTGCTTCAACATGCCGTCCTCTGAAAACAAAGAATCCAGCCATTGCACCTGATTGCCATCGAGAAAACTGCCAATAAGCGGGTTGCCAAGAACATCGAGATTCTGATAGTCTACAATCCCTTCCGTGCCGTCTCTTGTCCCAACCTGCATACTGACAGGAGTTGGGAAAGACTGCCCTTGAGCTACCGTAACATCTGGCGCTCCGGCCAATCCGCCGCTCGAAACTTGTCGCCTTTCGAGGGGTCTATCAAGCCCTAGGTGGTCGAGCCAGCCATTAGCTCGTAGGGTAGATACGCGGGCCTGGATGTTTGATAGCCTCTCACAAAAGTCGACGGCCGGAATATTTCCGTCATTCTTCAAAGACCGAAGGACGCTTAACAAAGTCTCGAGATGGTCTGAATTAACAGCAGTGGGCTTCATCACAGCTGACATGATAAGAATCATGGCTGCCGAAAAGATGTGGTGTGCGTCCCAATACCCAAAGGTGGCGATTGAACCGTCCAGGAAGAGGCCTTCTACGATACGACTTGATGCTTGGGCTGCGTTCACACAGCTCTCAGCCAGGGCCAAGGTGATTGAAGACACGTCTTGGCGGGGCGGTGATGATCCGTCCGCATCTTCTCGGGCTTTGTGTCCCAGCTGGAATTGCATTTTGAAGAGGTGCAGAAGAACAGGACGGGTTGTTTGAATGATGCATTGGTTATATGCGAGATGTAGGCTTGCAACAGGTCGAGGAGTTCCTCGCTCTTTGACGCGCATGTCAGGGGGCAGTTCATCGTGCCAAGCGCGAAGTTGTTTCAAGATGCCGTGGACTTGGTGGATGTAGAGGCCGTTTGTAGACTTGGGTATCCCGTAGATGTGGGTTACTGGCAACAAGCGGTTAATAACGAGCAGTCGATGTGGTGACGAGGAATGCTTCGGGATGTGTTGAGGACTCACAGATATTTCCAATAATACGTGCAAGCTTGACGTTGTTGATGAGAGGTAGTGGATCAAGAAACTCGGCCATCTCCTCCGTCGTCAGACCGTCCATGCTCGGCATCTCGACATCAATGTCATCGTCTCTGACACTGAGAGGCTGGCCAAGCTTGGAAGCCGAGAAGCGGTCAAAGAAGTAAAGCACCCACCACGTACGTCGTCGACTCTCGCGCTCAACTGGCGTCAGGGTTGTATGCCTCGAGGCAGATCTGTGCATCCCCAAGCTGAGGGCAAGCCTTGTGGCAATCCCACTGTAGCTGTACGCCGTTCGGATGCGACCTAGTATATTAGATGCCCACGCCTATTACGATATCTTAGCATTGTACCCAAATAAGGGCCAGGGTTCATCTTACCAAAAGTGTCAGGACCTCCACTTGCATCAAAGAAGGTTCTTCGTAATAGTCCTGATTTTCCTGCAGGAGGTTCACAGCCCTCACATAGTAATTCGTCCCAGGAACCCTGTTATTATCGCCAACACCTCTCCGATGTGTATAAATCTCCCCTAGAGCCATGAGTGCATAGAATTTGCACAACCAAAGCGTTGATGGAATCAGTTCTCTCCGATAGACTGCATCAATCTCTTTCATGAACGTGACCTCAAGGAACAACGGGTGGTAGTTTCCAATGAAACGCCTCGCGACATTCAACAGGAGCTTGACATGCATCCGTTCGGGAAACTCGGGCCCTTGGTCCGGCTGCATATGAGCTTGTATACTTAGGCGGTGATAATTGGATAACCCGGCGTTTGACGGAGTGTAGGAGTCGTCGAGGTACTGTAAGAGTCTGTTGCTAAAGGCGTCGCATGATGCTTCGCCGATGAAGCCTGGTTCTGATGACTTTTCGTGGATCGGCTTCTCTTGCTGGCTGTCGAATAATGGATTGAACAGGTTGCTTTCTTCTTTCGAGAGAGACGGAGGACTGTATTCATCGACATTGTTGTCAAAGGGAGTGTTGAGGTTCTGCCCGCTCTCCGGTGTCGGGTTTGGCGTGGCGATAGCTCGTAGACGCTCACTATCAGCTTCAAGTTGCCTCAGGTAGCTGATGGGTACAAGAGTCAACCGTTTGTCTGTCCACAGTTGCATGGTAAAAGCAAAAAGCAGTTTGAACGAACGGACCTTTCTGTTATCTTGAGCTTTCGCTCTTTTGCTGGGAATTCGCACTCCTCGCTTCGACCGGTGGCAGCGCAGGACTGGCACGGTTGACTTCCAGAGCATTTGATCTTTTGCAAATGACATCTACGGCAGCTGTTCATAGAATACGTTAACCCTAATTACTTTGTAGGACAACGGTATGCACTCAGTACTCACGCCGCCAGAAGCCTCCTTGGGCGTCTTGTGCCCTTAGCACTCATTGTAGGCTGTCGCCAAGAATCAAGTCGAGTGAGCTTGTCCCCTTTTTCTTCTTTCGCCCAGTAATCTCATGAGTTATGCAGCAATTTCGACGCTGCAGAGACGGGCGGGTCCGAGTTATTCTGGGGTCCGGGGTAATTGAACCTGTCCTTGAGTTGTCATTGTGAGACGGATGGAATAAACGATGCCGGCTATCGCTTCAGGCGGTCGGCAAAAGTCACGTTACCGATCAGATCCTTCGGCATCTCCAACTTTGCCGATCGGCCCAAAGTATCGCCCCCAGGTTCTCCACAACATCGGGGCTTCAATGCCGCGTATCATTCTTCCCCAGAGAACCCTGGTATAATAGAGCAGCATGGAGTCATTTCCTGCAATCTAATCATCTCGATACCTTCTTCTTATCTCCTCCAACTTCTTCCACCTTAGCCCTCCATCTCATACTTCGTCCTTGACTTGGACGTCGCGCCTTTGATTACACCACATCATCCCCTTGGACCTTCATCACCCTATTTTACAATGGCATCCAAAGGCATCCGTATCGCGATCGACCGCGGCGGCACTTTCACAGATGCCTGGGCAGAAGTCCCTGGGCGAGAAGAGCACATCGTATTCAAGACTCTCTCAGTGTGCCCTGAGGAGTACGATGACGCCCCGACAGAATGTATCAGACAGATTCTTGAGATTGCCCTAGAGAAATCCATTCCTCGAGGGTCATTATTAGACCTGGAGCCCATCGAGTCAATTCGCATGGGAACAACTGTCGCAACCAATGCCCTCCTAGAACGAAAAGGAGATCGGGTAGCCTTCCTCGTCACAAAGGGCTTCCGAGACATCCTCCTTATTGGAAACCAAACCAGACCTGACCTGTTTGATCTCTCTGTTCGTCGGCTAGAGCAGCTCTATGAGACGGTCGTGGAAGTCGATGAGCGCATCACCATTGAAGGCGCAAGCGAGGCACCGCAAACCGGACCTATCGATGTCTCGTCAGACCCGACTCTGGTCATGGGTCAGACCGGCGAGGTTGTGAGAATCATGAAGAAGCCAGACTTTGAAGTTATCCGCAAAGAACTGGAGAGCCTCAAAGCACAAGGGTTCAAGAATCTTGCTATCGGTTTCATGCATTCATATACCTATCCCGAGCACGAGATCCAAGTCAAGGACCTCGCCGAGAGCATGGGCTTCAAGGTTTCCGCTTCCTCAGTTCTTCAGTCCATGGCCAAGTTTGTACCTCGGAGTCAATCAGCTGTTGCAGACGCCTACCTTACCCCCATGACCATGGCCTACCTTGACGGTTTCCGCAAAAATTTCAAGGGTCAGCTGGAGGACGAGAGCGCAAACAAGCTCCTCATCTGCCAGTCAGACGGCGGCTTGACGAGTTGGTCCAAGTTTACCGGCTTGAGAGGTGTGCTGAGTGGACCTGCTGGAGGTGTTGTGGGCTTGTCTAGGACATGCTACGATGACGCTGACGGCACACCTGTACTGGGCTTCGACATGGTAGGCCGTCCTTGCCTCGATTTGGAATCAAGTTACTAACATTTGTGATCCAGGGAGGCACTAGTACAGACGTAGCCAGATATTCTGGTGCTTTGGAGCACATCTTTGAGAGCACACTGGCCGAGGTGACCATCCAGACTCCTCAACTAGACATCAACACCGTCGCTGCTGGCGGTGGCTCTATCTTGGCTTGGGAGAATGGTCTTCTCAAGGTCGGCCCCAGTAGCGCTGGTGCCAATCCTGGTCCTGCTTGTTACGGCAAGGGAGGTCCCTTGACTGTCACTGATGCCAACTTCCTCCTTGGCAGAATTATCCCCGACTTTTTCCCTCGCAAGCTGGACCTGGACGTTGTAAAGGCCAAGTTTGCTGCTCTGACTGATATTGTCAACAAGGAGAATGATGGTGTTGAGCCATTCACCTCTGAAACTCTCGCTCTCGGCTTCCTGTCCATCGCCAATGCCACCATGACTCGCCCTATCCGGACACTCAGCGAGGGTCGTGGCTACGGCGCTTCAAGCCATAATCTTGGCTGCTTTGGTGGTGCTGGTGGGCAACACGCTGTCTTTATTGCTCGCGACCTCGGCATCAAGCGGGCCATCATACCTTGCTACTCCAGTATTCTGTCAGCGTATGGTATGGCTTTGGCAGATGTCGTTGTAGAGAACCAGGAGCCTTCAGCCATAACTTTCTCTGCAGAGGTTGTGGCTGAGGTGAAAGCACGTCTCGAGTCTCTGTCATGTCGTGGCGCGAAGGGTCTTGAAGCTCAAGGCTTCGACGCTAGCTTGACGGAGCACGAGTGCTTCTTAAACATGCGGTACCAAGGAAGTGATACGTCTCTCATGATCCCTGTGTCCGAGAAGGTTGAAGACGCTGGCGATGCGTTCACGGCCAGACACACCCAAGAGTTTGGTTTCTCCCAATCCCGCAACATTCTGATTGATGACGTCCGTGTTCGCAGCGTGGGCAAGTCTCGCGTGTTGAACATATCAAGCCCATTTGCGGAACTCGACAAGTACAACACTGACGGCTTAACTCCTGTCCCGACCCCTATCTTTTCGCGAAACATCTTCTACGAGAAGCACGGCTGGACACAGACAAGCGTGTATGAGCTCAATTCTATGAGCCCCGGTGTTCACATCACAGGTCCTGCCATGATCATCGATAAGACGCAGACTATTGTTGTTGATCATCTCAGCAAGGCCATCATTCTTCCTGAGCATGTCGTCCTTGAGGTCGACAAGGCTGAGCAGCAGAACGTTGACACTGAATCGGTGGACCCCGTGCAGCTCTCCGTCTTTGGCCATCGGTTCATGACGGTGGCTGAGCAGATGGGACACACCATGGAGAAGACTTCCATTTCAGTCAACATCAAGGAGCGTCTAGACTACTCTTGTGCTGTATTCTCGGCTGACGGTGGTCTTGTCGCCAATGCTCCTCATGTTCCAAGCCATCTTGGATCCATGAGCACCGCTATCGCCTACCAAGCTCAACGGTACAAGCCTGGAGAGCTGAAGCCCGGCGATGTCATCATCAGCAACCACCCTCAGGCCGGTGGCACGCATCTCCCTGACATCACGACTATCACTCCAGTCTTTGACGACGAAGAGAACCCAAAGGAGATCATCTTCTTCGTGGCCAACCGCGGCCACCATGCGGATATTGGTGGCATCGTTCCTGGCTCCATGCCGCCAAACTCTACTGAGCTTTGGCAAGAAGGTGCCGCCATTGAGTCTTTCAAGATGATTGACGGGGGCAAATTTGACGAGGCTGGGCTCATCAAGCACCTCTACGATGACCCAGCCTCTTACCCCGGGTGCAGCGGGTCACGAACCCTGACTGAAAATATTGCAGACTTGAAGGCTGCTGTGGCGTCGAACCAGAAAGGTATCGAGCTGATTCGCGGTCTGATCAAGGAATTTACATGGCCTGTGGTGCAGTTGTACATGCATGCTATCCAAGACAACGCTGCTCAATCTGTGCGCGATCTCCTGAAGCAGTTTGCAGTTCGTCACGAGGGTGGTGTTCTTGAGGCTACTGAGTACAACGATGATGGCATCCCATTCAAGCTCAAGGTGACGATCGACAATGATACGGGCGAGGCGGTCTTTGACTTTACGGGCACTGGTGCAGAACACTCTGGGAACTTGAATGCTCCCCCGACCTGCTCATACTCCGTTATCATGGTAAGTTGTACAACGACCAAAATGATTTTCTTTTCACTAACTCGTCTGAACCAGTACTGCCTCCGATCCATGATCTCCACAGACATCCCCCTCAACCAGGGTTGTCTCAAGCCCATCAAGGTTATATGCCCAGAAAACACAATCTTGTCGCCCTCCCCCACCGCGGCGACTGTTGGCTGTACCACCGAGACCTCTCAAAAGGTCGCCGACCTTGTTCTCCGCGCCTTCAACGCCGCAGCTGCCTCCCAAGGCACCATGAACAACCTGAGCTTTGGTTGTGGCGGAACAGATCCGGTCACGGGCGAAGTCACCAAGGGCTTCGGCTACTACGAGACCATCTGCGGCGGCGCCGGAGCCGGCTCTGGCTGGCATGGGGCGAGCGCTGTCCATACGCATATGACGAACACACGCATTACAGACCCGGAGATCCTTGAGAAGCGATACCCTGTCATCCTCCACGAGTTCTCGATCCGTCAAGGCAGCGGAGGCGCTGGCCTGTGGCGCGGTGGCGACGGATGCATTCGAGATATGGAATTCCGGATGCCGCTCCAGGTCTCGGTTCTCACAGATCGGAGAGTCACGGCGCCGTATGGCCTCGAGGGTGGAGAGGATGGACAGCGAGGAGTGAATATATGGGTTCGCAAGGATCCGGTGACTGGAGCGACGAGGCAAGTCTCGCTGGGTCCACGAAAGACGTCGCACTTTGGCGCTGGGGATCGCGTCATCATTTACACGCCTGGAGGAGGTGGCTACGGTGCTGAGGAGTCCAAGAGCGGGAACAAGGCGTCGCAGTCGATGGATGGCTTCGAGCTCAAGGGTCAGCGGGATGCGAGGTCTCTGCTCACAAACGGATCGCTTGGAGTGAGGCATAGCATTGCTACTGGGAACTAAACATTTGTCGTGTTTAGAGTAGAATATCTAACTAATTTGGTTATTTAATTTGGCGTAATGCATACGCAAACTTTGAATATCCGGCAACTGCCTCCATGTATACACATCGTGCAGTGGCAGGAAGAGCCATAGAGTTCACATTGTCAAGCTGTAGGTGGAAGGTGTTGGGGAATTACCGATGCAGCTTTGATGCAGTCACAGCCTCAGGCCATTATTCAAAGGTTATTAGTCTTTAACTTTAAGTCCAATAGGATTTAAGGATATCGTTATCCCCCATCTGCAATTCTATTCCTTCTTTTCAATCTTTCCCACTCCAGAACAACAGTCTACCCAGACATCCATCACCATGTTGTCGCTCATCCAAGAGCAATGGAGCCTGTCACCAGCAACAGACCTCACAGCCTCACTTCTGACGGAGTTCATGCGCGCCGCGGCCAGCGATAAAGTCCAGGTGCTGGCCATGGCCGCCTGCGAACAGTTCGACAACACGCTCGCCATGGGCACCGAGACGATCCGCAAAGTCAAGCGAGACTTGGTCCCGACGCCGGAGCCCGTCACGATCCAGTTCCTGAATGCCGTCGTCGGCTTCAGCCCCAACGATGCAGCAACGCAGCTTGGGAGGACTGCGGCAGGGGTTCGCTTCCTGGGCCTGGCTGCCGCGCTTGCGAGCACTATGGGCGCCTCCGAGGGTGCCAAGACCCTCCAGATGATGCTGCGGAGCTCAGCTTCCAGCCCTGAGGATGTGCCTACTCGCTCAGACCTCAGGGATCTCCTGGCAAGCCTCGATACCAGATCGCATCGTTGTGGCTTCGCTGACTCTGTTCTGGGATGGCAACATGTCCTACACAAGGAAGCTGTGCGCGTTCCTGAATACGAGTACCCAGACACGCGGGGGTTTATATCAACTTCTGCCCTCTCGTGTAACTATACCTTGGACACTGTTCCCTCTCCCGACATTGTAGCTAGCTTAGTTGCTACCTTTCGTCAAATTGCTCGCATGGGCCGCGCTGACAACCCTGGAGTCACCATCAGAGTCGAACATGGCGCGGCTTGGGTCTTGGCTTTTGCCCAGTGGTGTCTCGGTATCCCCCCTTCGTTATATATTGAGGAAACGCCGGTCTTGGACGAGCCAGGCAGCTTTGTCAAGATTATCGTCCTAGGCTCGGCCCTCAAGTTTTACCACTCTCCCACTACCGTGCTAGTCTATGACCAAGACGACAACCTCCCAAAGAGGGTTATCATGAAGGGCATGGTTGAGATTGACGCATACCGTGTCAGGAATCTTGATCTACTCGGCTTCGGGAAAAGCATGCTCCCAATGGTTCGCGAGGCTCTCGAGCACGCGATGCCTTACTTCCTCTTACCAAGCCAATTAATCGCCCCGAAATACATGAAAACCGGCCTGGCCACGCTGAGCATCAACGATTCTTTCCTCGTCAATCCTTTGCCAGACGAACCAGCCGTCGCAGCCGCGTGTGCCTCTCTTCTGGGCCTACAAGAGCCCATGCAATTTCGGCCCAAACAAGACAACCTGTGCTTGGAAGATCTTCCACTAGTTGGTCAACATCTGCGATCTATCACGAAGGACTGCATGTGCCGATATTGCACCACTCCTGGAAAGAAAACACAGGATTTCGGTTGGGGACTTGAATGTTCCCAACAAAAGTTCTTTCGATCACTGGCTAAGCTCGTTATCGACACACTCGCCTTATCTCTTTTTCAATTGCCGATGCCGCGGCTGCATTGGCCGCGGAGAAGAAATCATTCTAATTACGTTGCTGTGTTCATACACGAGGCGCTCGAGTTTGGAAACACTGTCGCTGTTGACGGCGAAGACCTAATTCAATGGGCTCGAGTACTGGTGGGGCATGATTCAATTGGAGCGTCTCATGATTGCCTCGTGTCAAGTCGCAAAGGCCAAGTTATCTATTGGTCAGGCTACGATACCCTTCACATTGAGAAATATGGCTACTTGAAGATGTTTTCATTGCCTGGGACGCTACGATTTGAGAACCGCGCGCTTGACGTCGTCCTGTTTGACCCGCCATCCCGCCCTTCGTCCCCAACTTGGGAATCAATGGAGGTTGACAAGAAACGACGTCGAGATATAGAAGCAGAAGAGGACGCATCTATATCAGCGAGTTCTCGCGGAATCTCGCATCCACAGAGCCTCTTTGGCAATTTCAAGGTCTCGTGGGATGTATCGCTGCGTCGCCACAAGGAGCTGCACGCCACGCTTGACGCGCACAACGGAGACGGTGAGACTCAAATCATCAAACTCAACCCTACAGATGTACTCGAGACTTTGGGGAAGACCTTTGTGCTCGAAGAATGCGGTCACGATCCTCAAGCTCCCCTCGCTTGCTCCGACGAGCTGTTAAGATTAGTTCCCCCTTGGCGAGTGCCCGACGTAGGCGGGCAGCCAGCTTCGTTTGTCGAGGTTGTTCCCGTAGATGGGGCAGACGATCTCCGATTCTGTGCACTCGCTTGCGCTAACAATGTGAAAGTCTTGTTGCGAAGAAATGCTTGCCTCTCGTGCTGTCTTGTATTTTGTCGACAAGCTGGAATTCAGCGGCTGATACTGTGACGGGGATGGGGATTGGGCAACGGTACAAACAATCATAAACTGGGAAAATATGATAGGTCTCATGCGAACACGAGCTGCTTCCTAACACATCTTTTATCTCTCGGCCCCTCCCTTCATCTCGGGGTGTTTGGAACATACGATAGGGTATGCCCATGGCGGTTGTTGATCAAGAAGACCGATTAGTGCAGTGAAATTTACCTTTTACTTGATAGTGTAACGGCAAAAAAAGTGAGCTGATGTCTGCAGATGACCGGTTGGCACTTTGTTTCCAAGCTTCGTGATCGGTGCGAACTTGTAACATAAGCTTCCTCGGCTTGCGGTTAGTCAATGAGACTTTCTCGAATAGTGTTCTTTATTATTAGAAGCGCCTTGCCTTTGAGAGAGCAACGAGCAGCTTACATAGAGAGACTGGGTCCATGCCTTGGCTATGCGTAAAGAATGAACGAACCTGAGGAGTGTGTGCTCACCAATGATAACGAGTACGAACCGAGTAGGGCGTTCAAATCATGCCGTTGTTGACGTCGCGTCAGGCATGTTTGGACGCACATGACGGGAAGCGCATTGGGAGTAAAAGCCCCTTATTGATCGGACGGACACCTCCTTCTCACTTCACTGAAGATATCTAGGTTATTCAAGTAAGCTTGTCGTGTTTCATTGTTCGTTAGGTGGCCCCAAATGAAAGGACAAAGCTTCACCTTGACACTTGGCTAATCGACAAGTGAACATGATACTCTTCTAGCTTACGGGTATGCAATCGACGACTTCCGACAATAAGCACCATCAAAAACAGGCGTCAGCTCATGCCCACTGCATGTTAATTGGCCATGTTAGTGCCAGAGGTCAGCGAGGGTAGGTGAGATGAGGGGAGAGAAAAGATTCTATTCTTTGCCCTGAAGATGCACATACTCCTCCAACTGCCATACACTACGATTGCCCAACGAGTGACCCATCACGATTCCGACATGATGAAACTATCCTCTGAAAACTTCTCTATACTTGCAAAGTTTAAACGAAGGAGTTTCTTTGAATTTTGTACAAGAGAGCCTCACTGCTACTCGTCATAGACACGCGTGACGGACATTGTTATCAACCATTGAGAAGATTCGCTATAGCCATCGACAACCTCAACTCTTCTTGACATGCCAGCGCAATCTCTTCGCATAATCCGGTAAAATGGGCACCCATACACCAAGTGGGAGGCTATCTGGATACAGTATAATTACCTCCAGTCAGCAAACCCCCCTTTCCTCCACGCCGAGAACTACCCAAAACTGCCATCACCATGCCATCGCTCATCCAAGGCCCACGATTTCAGCAACGCGCTCCTACCGATCAAGCAAGTTTAGCCACTGTTGGCCCCGACGCCCTTGTCTTTATTCTGGATTTCATACAAATTTTGCAGCAGGGACTCTGACTTCTGCCGTGAGGGGTGGGCTTCAACCATTATCGTCTTTTTGATCGCAACCACGTGCTCTATTAGGCCGATAGCCTCCTTAATCTGGCCGTTGGCTTGATATGCTCTTCCAAGCGCGTGCTGTGATGCTAGTAGATTTGGATGGTTTTCAGCCATTATCGTCTTTTTGATCATAACCACATGCTCTAGTAGGTCGATAGCCTCCTTGATCTGGCCGTTGGCTTGATATGATATTGCAAGCATATGCTGTGATGCTAGTCGATGAGGGTGATCCTTTGGCCATATCCTTTCTATATGCTCTAGTAGGCCGATAGCCTCCTTGATCTGGCGGTTGGCTAGATATGCTCTTGCGAGCGCGTGCTGTGATGCTAGTAGATTTGGATGGTTTCCAGCCATTATTGTCTTTTTGATCGCAACCACATGCTCTAGTAGGTCGATAGCCTCCTTGATCTGGCCGTTGGCGTGATATGCTCTTGCGAGCTCATGCTGTGATGCTAGTAGATCAGGATGGTTTTCAGCCATTATTATCTTTTTGATCGCAACCACATGCTCTAGTAGGTCGATAGCCTCCTTGATCTGGCCGTTGGCGTGATATGCTCTTGCGAGCTCATGCTGTGATGCTAGTCGATTAGGGTGATCCTCTGCTAATGTGTTCTCGTCGATCGTGACTACTTCCTTTAGTCTCTCGAGTGCCTCTTTAGTACGTCCATCTAGTTGCAAGCATCTGCCAACGAGATACCCTAGTTTACAAAAGTCTTCGTTTTTGGCACTGTCTGCTGCGCTGAGGAGTCTGATTGCATGCGGAAGGTACTGCCGCCATGTATCTCGTTTCTCCCAGTTGCTAGACGGAAATACCTTGGCAAGATGTCTTATCGTCTTTTGTCGCTGTTCTTGGTCGAGGCCACGTTCTGCAGCCCATAATTGTATCGCCAAGTGGACCAGACTATGCATATCAAAAGATTGGCTGTCCGCTCGCTGGCTCAGAAAAGAGTATACACAAAGCGTACCGATTGCCTGGGTCAACTTTTGGTCAGACCCCAAGGGAGGCAGCAGTGATCGGGGTATGGCTTTCGGCTCAATGTATGCCATAAAAAACAGGAGAGTCGCGGCATCCTTGTTGTTCTCATAAATCTGGTTGAAGGTCACGGTCCAGGTGGTAGCAACCGCACCCTGAGCGCTCTGGTTATAGCTATTGTGTTTGAGCCCTTGGCTCAGCAGTTCCACCATGTCCCGGTCTGAATTCTGGAAAAGCCGCAGGTATTCTTTGATGGGAACCTTCATCATGTTCATGTATGCCGCTGCCTGCGAGATTGCAAGGGGTAGACAGGTCAGCTTCAGCAACAGCTTGTCGACAAGTTCATCATCCTGAGCTTGATCCTTGTCGATCAAAGATTTCTGCAAGAGAATCTTTGCCTCGGTCGAACTCATCTCAGGTACCTCGACCACGAAGCTTTCTGCAAAATTGACAGCTACTTCTTGAGATCTCGTTGTGAACAAAATGCGACCATCATCGCTAACCGGAAGGAAGTCGGCAATTCCGCTTGGCTGTTGCGCAGATCCAAGCAGAACGCTCATGTCGTCGGCATTGTCAATGATCAGAAGCCACTTTCCCGCCTTGTCCGAGCTCAGAAAGTCTTTGATTGCGTTTCTGGGATCATGGCCGTCCCGTTCGATGCCAAAGTTGCTGACCATCGCAACACACGCCTGCTCGAAACTCGCCATGCTTTGCGCTGGAATCCAGATGACGGAGTAGTTTTCATATTTCTGGCTATTGTTCTTCACCAGATGCGCGAATTGCACAGCGATTTGGGTCTTGCCCATGCCACCTAGTCCGACAAGAGCGGTCCGATGGTTTTCTGAATCCACGTGAAGAAGTCGTTCAAGTTTCTCCATGACGTCCTCGCGTCCTACAAAATTTCCGTTTCGCGAGATCGGAAGATGATGCATGATGCGTTCTATTGTGGCATTAGCTACGTACTCGGAAGATATTTAAAACTTGGATTGTGCTAACCCGTTGATGCTCCACCTTCCCTCACGAGCCCAGCGTTCGCTTCGACACGAGATTGCGGTGCGGAAATGCTTTGGCCTGCAAGATGCCTTTTAGTACGACTTCCTCTTACAGACATTGCTCGTCTCACTTACCAATCTCTGAGTTCCACGCCATCAACTCTCCGACGAGCCTCTTGAAACCATTGTCGCCGGCTCCCTCAAATTTGACCATGTTCCTATGATTTCCATGAATACTGATGGGATCATAACTTTCGAAAGTAGCCGAATCTTTAGACACGACCACTTTCCCAACTTTCTCAAGAGAGAGCTCTTCGTAAAAACACCCGACTTGGAGCTTCCTGCGCTGCTCGCGCTGCTCTCGTATCATGGCTAGAAAGTCCAATTGAAGAGCCTCGAGCAGTTGATCATCCTCTCTCAAAATTTCCAGCAGTGATCTGTTGGTCGATTTCACCAAGCCGAGAGCCGCCACAGGTATTCTGGCCCAGTCAGCCATCCAGGAACCCTTGTGGGGGGTACCCATGAAGACGATGCCTTTGAGGTGTTCGAATATGTTGCGCCGGCGAGGCTCCGGGCTGTTTCGCGACTGTAAAATGGCACTTTTACAGACAAGGCCGCCCAGACTGTGAGCGACAAAGATCAGAGGACGAAAGGACGCATAACAACTTTCTCTATCACTCGTCAAGTCTGTGAGGAGGTTCGTGGCATGATCGCGCAGCCTGTTTGTTGACCTTGATACCACGTACGCATCGTATCCGTACGTGAGTATGCGAGCTTTGGTCAGTTTCTCCGGGAGGAGGGTTTTCGGCCAAGGCGCGGGCTGTCCATCAGCAGTCCAGGTGCTGAGCCGATTCCCTGTCAAGCCATGAACAAAGCAGATGTCGACAATGGCATCGGGACATTCGTGTAGGACCTCAACACCATCGGGAAAAGTGGGCGTTGAAGGTTGTTCGATCGGGCTGGAGTTTGCGGTGCGTTCTGAGGGGTCGGGTGGTGCAGGTCCACGGTTGGCATCTTTCTGCTGGTCAACAGAAGCCGTTGAACCTTTCCGTGAGAAGCGGCTCTTAAACTTCTTCATGGCTTAGACTTGGTTGTCAAATCGATGGAGTAGCGAGCGCCGATGGGAGGTCAATCGATGTGATACCTCTGAAGGTAATATGAAACTTTGTCGGCTTTGCGGTGCAGTTTGACGAGAGAGAAACAGGGAAGGAAGAGAAACAGGGAAGAGAGAGAGCAGACACGGAGGAAACAGAAGGATCAGCTTTAATCCCGCAAGGCTTTCACCCCGCTCCCAACCATTCCAGGTCACAGCCAACCATGACTGGGCTTCACACGCCAAGGCAGATTCAGCTCATGCATCACATCGCCAATCGGAGCTTTCATTCCGTTAATCAGGATATCTAGAGGCCGGGCCGGCCAGGATAAATCTAACATTAGTAAGAGCCTCGCCGCAGCCTTACATTCATGTCCCCGCGGCCTGTTTGATGCTGCTGTCGGTCGCGATGTGTGTCCTGGGGTAGCGGCTCGGGGACAAGGCGATTGCATATTAAGCTTAAATAAACCTCGTCCGGCCCGGTCCTAGCGCCACTCTATTAAAGTATCATGCTGGCATAATGTATTTGGTGATAGAATAATTATTAAAGCATGCGCAACTTATAATAAATGCTTTTATAGCACTGTAACTGGATACTTGCTCAAACCTGCGTGGCCCAAACTGGTGCATGTGGCTACTGGGCTTCCTTGATCGATCCAAATGATGCTAGGGAGAACTTCAACCAAGCAAGGGTGCACGCGTCCATTGAACAAGGGCGCTTTCTGATACGCGCCCTTACGAAGATGCCACGTTTGTCTGATGCTGAAGAGCTATTTCCTGTCGCAACTTAATTCTCCATTCGCAAGAGGCACAGCACGATGAAGGACTAGGACGATAGCCTCGATGAGCATGCGATTTGTGTTCATTACTTCATTGAATGGGTGCTGGTGCTGCATGGTAGAAGTATTGGTAGCGACACAGGCTTAGCCTTGTTCATTAGCCGGACCAAAACTGAGCTACATTCCTTTGTATTGAGCTGGAAAACATTGCAGGAAACCATTTCGTTTTTGGAAAATCCTTCCATTTCAATAAGTGTATCACAGTCTCTTTCAACGATCGAGGCGGATCAGACTCAACTAAGAACTTTGATGGCCTCAGTGTTCACTAGAGGGTCGTAGCGGAAGACCTCTTATCATAGTCCTTGCTACTCATCCGAAAGAGGCTGAGTATTCCTTCCACTGCGTGGGGACTCACAGAATAGAGGCACCACTTCTTCTCAGAGCCAAACTCCAGGAAGCTGAGGCAGGGTCAGCCAAGTGTCCAACCTGGAAGCTGGTCTTGATCTGCTTTATGAAAAGAGCACCAGGATGCGCCGCGCGAGGGGAAGCCAGGGTGTTCATCAGAGCCGCCGATCGGTAGGATGAATAACAAATGTGATGTTAACCCAAGCGAATAGTGTTTTTGGCACTTTTCGAAGGCTTGTGGTAACGTTTGGAAATCGGGGTTCAAAAAAAGGGAGCTTAACGCTAGATAAAGGGTTGGATATAGGGTAATTGAGCTGGCGTGAGCTGGCGTGAGCAACAAGCCAGAGATTGCAACCAGGACAACCGGTCTCGACCACTTCTGTATATTTGGAGAAATACTTATCTCAGTAAAGGTCTCTCTGTCTGCCCGTTTGTGAAGTTTGGAAAAGATGCGGGAATTTCTTTTCGAGCGGTACGCCGGTAGATAGAGGTCGACATGAAACCAGGGAACCAAACACGAAATGTGAAACATCCCATCTCAGGGACGATGAATGTAGGATAATGCAGTTCGCGAAGAGAAAGAAGGATCTGGAGTAATGCTCTCAAGAAGGCACATAAAAAAGCACAAGCGGGAAGGATAGTTGGCTGATTTAATGTTTGTCATTTAGTCCTCATCTCTCACGCCCTTAATGAGAGGACGTAATAAAGTTCAAAATATACAACACGTAGTAAACTTTCGCAACCCCGTCACGAAATCCCTGCCATGTCGCTTAATTTCGATAGCGCTCCCTCTCTGCCAAAGGTCCTCATTTCTCCATCATCAAATCCCCAGCAGCTTGGCGGGATGCCATGGCTAAACATACGCGCAACACTCCATGCCACGCTCGTGCGCTGAGGCGAAGCCGTCCGCCAAGAAGACCCTTGATGCAGTCGAAGTTGCTCAGCCATCTTGACGCGCAATCAATTGTCCCTTTAAAACGTCGCCAAGCCCGAAACTACCGAATCAGCTTTGTCTTCATTTCTTCCTCAATCAGGAGAAAGTCCAAGGTGGAGATCCCAAGACTCGGAGCCGAGAGAAAAAAGCGGGAGCCCGTAATTAAAACGAACCTGGACGTTTCTTGGCACGCCTACTGGCGGACTCGTAGCCGGGATGTTTGGGCTTTGCGTATGTGCCGTGTTAACCGATCGGAGATCTCACCTGGACCCTCATCAGAGAGACAGCTCTTCATGAACCCATCCAGCCCGTAGCCGTAATTGAAGAAGCGCTGTAAGCCTGCAACAGTACGCGAATCTGACCACAGTAAGCATCTGGCTCTAAACAAGGAGTGCCAAGCCAGCGGTTAAGCCGGCCCCCGTTACGGGTCGGTCCTTATTGCGCCAAGTTCAGAGCCAAGGAACAAGTCATCAGAGCGCTTCTTGTCTCCGCCTTTTTATTGGGTTATTCGTACCAACCGGTCACGCCGAGGAGAAGGAAGAGATTGCTTGTCTTCTTCTGGGAAGATATATCAAGCCTCTGTGTTCTTGAAGGCCCCTCGTCGCTCGAGAGGAATAAAACACTGTTTGCTTCAATATTACACCATGTCCGCCCCATACGATCCCAACCAAGGGTAAGCAAAGCCTTATAAAGCTACAACGAGAAACAAAGATTTATCGTGCACTAACAAATGCACCTCAGCTATTATCCCCAGGGTGGATATCCGCCTCAGGGCTATCCTCCTCCTGGCCAGGGCTACCCGCCCCCGCAGCCGGTGAGTGACGCTGTAAACTGGTGATGGCTTCACCCAGCTAACAAGATGCAGATGCAGTACCAGCAGGCTCCCCCACCCCAAGAGGAGAAGAGTCACGGCTGTCTATATGGCTGGTAAGGACTAATGCCTCAAGCCGCCAACAAGGATCATAGCTAATATGTCATCGTCTAGTATCGCCACGTTGTGCTGCTGCTGGCTCTGCGGCGAATCGTGCGAGTGCTGCCTTGATTGCTTCGACTGCTGCTGTTGATTGATTTGGACCGAGAAGCGTAGCATTGTATTTGAACGCAGAAGACATTCCTTTGGCAACAATTTCGTTTGTTTTCTTTTGGGAAACTTGGACACCAGGACTTGGAACAATCTCATACCAGACATGAAGCGGGTTTGTCATTCGAGGAGGATCACCACTATCTTAACAAAGGACGATGCAAACATCAATAAATTCCAAGCGCTAAGCTCCTACTTTACATCCGTCTCTTGTACAACCTTCGTGTTGAACAATTAGCTACACCATTACTGGGGGTCCTGCGACCCTGCACGCCCGACAGTCCGGATTGGTCACGCATTGAAAGTACCTGCATTTGTGAGCCTTCCGTAAAACAACACTAGACCACATGGACTTACTCTTCGCTTTGCTTGTCTTGGACTCTGGAGCAGTCGCAATCCTCTGGGCATGTAGGCGTGGGATCTGGCGCCGAGGACGTTGTCGTGGGCCTTTCCCTGCAGGGACGGCACTTGACGTTTGTGATGCATTGGAAATACCTGACCGTGTTAGTCTTGGTTCATGGGTAAAAAGTGCTGCGAGATGAACAAGGACTTACTCTTCGCTCTCTTTGTCTTCAATGCCCGTGCAGTCACACTCGGCCGGGCAGCCTCCTCCGCTGGCTGTGGTCGTAGCAGGCGCATTGACAATGATTATCCTGACAACGCCTTCGGATATTGTTTCCGTGTAAGTGCCCGCTGGCATGGTGTTGTAGTCGATCTTTGGTGTAGTCGCCAAGACACCCCAATTTGTGACCACACCGTCATTGACTGCAAGGTCTCTGGGCAGTTCCGCGTTGTTCGAACCGGCTTTCCGTAGAAGATTTCCGTCATTCTTCTGAGGCGCTGCACTCGAGCACGCCGTGATAATGAGGAGAGTTGCGATGTGGTGAAGATGATGCATGGCTCTGAAGGAACTTTGCGAAGAAAGTGAATTGAAGCAAAACGAGCTGAGGTTGAAGTGTGGAGAGACTTCGGGAGATGTCTAAGTAAAGTGCTTTGGTCCTTTGATTCTTTGATCCTTTGTTCCTTCTGGCGACTCACTTATATAGTTGCCATTCCTGGTCAGTCGATCTACACAAACAATGCTGTTCAGCTGCACACCTCTCTCAGTTCCTCTCACACGATCTTGCGAAACGAAATGGAAAACGTCTGGGCAATCGGTCCTACCTCTGCACCAAAGCTGGGCATCTCAATGATCGCCGGATCAGGAAGTCTTGTTCGTCGCTAGGCAACCCTAAGTTTGTGTCACGAATCAAGCATCAGGAGGTTGATGATATTAACGACGAAGAGCACGTGGGGGACTTCTTTGACGAAGCTGCTGATGCGGTCTCGGTCACCGTTAGAGGCAAAGGCAACGATAATGGCACTACCTGGCAAGACAAAGCGCCCTGGAGATATGACTTGATCCGCTGCTCAGTGCTGGGATGAGATGCAACGAAACCCGTGAGCGTTGGATGAACGTCACCGAGCAGCTACTATTCAGCTGGCACAAACAACTTACAGCCGCATCATCAACATCGATAAGCCCGAGCCTCTCGCCAGTCTGACATGGCACCTATTCAATGTATGACAACCAGGCACAACTCGCTGTGTGACTTGGCGCCGCGTCATCTCTGTACCACACCGTTGACACCGGGCAGCAGCCCATTGCTCCAGTGACCAACACCGAGTGGTTGCTATCCAAGAACTCACTCCTCGCTTATACCAGCGGACCAAGAGCCGCAAAGTTTGCGGAAGACGGCGATATCTGCGATTGGACTAGGGGATAGACCGCGCAAATGTCTCAGTTCCAAGCGACTTTTGGCTACCAACCGTGTATGAGTGAAACGAGCCACTGGCTCGCAAAGCGAGCCCAAGCGAAGCAATAACAAGATATGCGTCGAACCAAGAAGCGCTTGCGTCATATTCAGCAAGATATTAAGGGTATTTACTCTATCGATTTCCAAAACTATTCTTTTTTCACCGTCCCATTCGGTCCACGCGCACCGCTCCGCTGTCGCCGCAGCACAAAGTCCCTGCCACGCGACACGCCCCTCCAGAACGGGCCATCGACATCGACACCCCGGGCCTCCAGCGCCGAGAGCGCGCCGTACAGGGCGATCCAGAAGAGCACGCAAAAGTCCACAATGTGGACAAACCACCAAAAGTGCTGCGAGCCGAGCGGGCACGTGGCGTACTCGAACCGCCACTCCCAGGCGTCCTCGTCGAACCAGAGGCTCAGCAGGCCGGCGTTGCCGCCAAAGTCGCCCATCATGCTCCGCACCGTGATCTCGCGCCGGCCGGGGATGCCCTCGCTTTCGGGGATCTTCTGCTCCTGCGCGTCCGCCCAGCGGGCGACCTGCCACTGTCGCTCCGACGGTTCCGTGCCGTTCGTCTGGTTGATGTAGTGATACGTGTCACAGCCTGCGTGATCGTGCCCATTGAGCATCAGGCCGGCGCGACCGTATCCGTGGCCGACTGCGTTTTCTTTGCCGCTCATGCCCCAGATGCCTTCGAGAAAGCCGCGGCTGGCATCAGGGCTGAGCGTGTTTTGCTCCTTGAGACCTCCACCATCTGCAGCAGTGTGGAAGTCGAAGAAAGGAGAGTCTACGCAGACACCCGCGGGTTTATGCATGGGAATGTGAGTGAGAATTAGTGTGAAATGTCCCTTGTAGGTGACCGGGTTCGCTGCGTTGATGACATCGTTGATGAAGCTGTAAGTAGCGTCCTGGAGAGGGGCAGACTTTGCCGGAGTGTCCAAGTTCATGTCGTTGACGATAATGATGCGGAGCTCGGGTGCCACACGGTCCGACTCAGGGTTATCGATGTCGTGGTAGATGGAGGCCTGCTTCTCAGGATCTGTGACAGGAAGCCTGAAGCGGAGCTCGTAGTTGGCCTTTCCAAAGACTCGCTCGAAGCGCTCCAGCCGTTCCTCGGTCAAGTCTCCAGCGTATCCAATGTCATGGTTTCCGGCCACGTTCATCATCCTCTTTGTCCACACCTCTTCTTCTTCGCTGCCATCCAAAATTCCGGACAAGCTGTATTCGCCGCTCGGGTTACGCGCCACATCATCTGAGATTCTCTCGCTTCCCTTGAACGTTCGGTTCCAGAACCGACGGCCTCGCTTCTCGAACTCGGCATCGTCAATCCATTGGCTTCCGACAAGGTCACCAAGCACCGATATATGCGTCGGGTTGGACCACCAGTGAACAGTGCGATAGATGTGCGCCAGGTAAAAGTCGTTTCCGAACAGATCGAATCTCTTGCGCTGGGACTCGATAAAGTATGGCACGTCCTCCATGAACAGATCGACAATCTCGTGTATTATCTTTCGCACTCGTTCTCGAAAGCACCAATGGCGTGTCTGGAATGTTGCATGCTGGTAGATTGACTTGACATGGGGAAAAGTGCCCAAGTAGTTGGTGATGATCGAAGTATCGCCCTCCAGCTGCGGGTCGCCCAGCGCAAGGAGTCGGAAGGGGGCCAACTTGGCACGATCGGCGGCAGTAGGTTTCGAGAAGGGCGAGTGAAGCTTCTTTGTCAAGTCAAACGCCTCCTGACTGTCTCTCGACTCGACGGGAAAGGCGCAGCCCTGGAAGATCGGGAACAGGTACAAGTAGATGGTGCATGCTACCGCCAGAGGAGCCAGGAGGCGCATGCCATGGCGGAGGAAAGCCACGACGGACATGTAGCCGACCTCATGCGCGAGCCACGTCGAGAAGGGGTTTGCAATGGGCACCGCAGCCTTGGAGTGACGGCGCAAAGACGGGGACCAAGAAAGGGGAGAGCTTGAGGTGGTCTTCCAGGGACGTCCTCCCTGGAATAGCTGCCATGGAGTCTGCGTGGGACGTTGGCGACACGTGAAAAGCGGGCTTAGTCAGACAAACATCCCATTGTAACAGGTCCAAATCAGAATCGCATACCACTTTTCTCAATGGACATAACATATGGCGAGACACTTCAATGTCAGAATAAGTCCAGTGCCACGATAGAGTATTAGGGGAAAGATTTTTGGTTCTGCTACTGGGTTTTTAGAGTTTTAGGGCAGTCACCTCTTACTTAACATATCTATCTAAGGAGGCTGCAGTTACTCTGTCTGGTCTTTGACTGCGGAATGTCTGGGTAGAACAAGCTCAACACTTCCCTGGTGACCCAGTCTGTATCTCGTAGGAGTTGACACTCCAATGCAGCTTTATGCGTTCTGCTGTCGCCCTTTCCCAGGATCAGTCGTTGTGATGGCATAACCACGTATGCCCTCTCCTCCAGCAACGTGGAACTGCGATGGTTTGTCCATGGACACGTATTGTCCATTGGAAGTGATGCGCAGGGTAAAGTCGTGGTTTCGCCGTCCAGGGTTATCTTCGTTTTCCACCATACTTCATCATTGCTCGTATAGCTCCTCATCTTCCTTGGGCCACTCTACCTCAAACTCCGGCTCATCATCCTCGTCGTCTACGATCGCAAAGGCAATCAGACTGTTGTTTTTCAGACCCAGTTTCGTCGGCGTGCTCTCTGCACCTCCAATCCTGATCTTCTTCCATCCCGCAGAGGGGTCGTTGGGTACATTGAGCGCTCCAAAGGCGAGCTTGGCGTCGGGGGAGACTTCGGTCGTCTTTGGGGGCGCGATCGACGTGGTCAGTCCTTGGGGGTATCTCTCGTTCAAGAGCTCGAGGAGCTCGGCGGTGACATTTGAGAAGGGGGCGAGGGCGTCGACAAAGAGGTAGATGGTGTGAATGCCGTGCTTGAAGCGCACGGAGATGTGGGCGTCATCAACGTCAGCCTGTCATGTGTCAGCTGGAAGATCATGAGGCGAAACTAATCAAATGCAACAGTTCGATCGGGATTCTTACCATCTTGTCGATCTTGGGTTGAATTGGCCTAAAACGTCAGGATGATTAGATGTCGCCTCTAATCTTCATTCCTTGTTGAAAGGGCGCTTGACGGGTCGCGGTCCAAGCTCCCGCGAAATCACGTGAGGTCGCGTAAAGAGAGCAACAGATCCATGCCATGCAGAATGACACCAGAGCCGCATCAAGGATCGCTCTTTCGTATCTTCGCCCTGGCCTATTGGAGGCAAAATGACTGGTGTCAATAGATCGAGAGCCCATGATGCGGCTACGTCATCTCAGTAGGGCTCCACATCATGCCAACAACTGCTTTGAAGGCGGCAGTGGTGAGTTGCATGGCAGCTAGCTGTGAAGGTCATTGGAAATAACAGATTTCCCAGTGAAAATCCTCAACAGAGAGCAATTGAACTCATGGCAAAGATAAGAGCACCATGCTCTCATTCTGCGTACGTTCCATTGTTAGTAGCAGAGCGCAAGACCTAAGCATCAGTCCGTGCTAAATACTGTGCCAGTACATATACACACTGTCTGACAGAACCTCTCTCGCAGAAGCAGCGCCAAATTTACAATCTCGACAAAGACGACATGGGTGCCCTCCAGCTTGACGAGCATTTATTACCAAGCTCAGCCCCTCCAAGCCCACCTCGCGCCATTGCCGTTGCCGTTGCTGGACCCTAGCAAGAAAGATAAACACCGCCGGGAACGCAACCTCCGGCCCCTTTCGCCCGCGTGACCTCCAGACTCGCGACCTCCGACTGAAAGCGTCCCATCGTACCCACCGCAAATCCGATCCGACGCCCTCCCACACCGAGCCTCGAAGATAAGCTCGGCCATTGGGTTGTGTCTGAACTTCTGGAGCACCCCCGAGAAAGCAGCAAGGAGCAGTCGGCACCTGTTCTGAAACAAAACCATGGCCGCCGCATCATCCGCGACATCTCGGCCCGGCCAAGCTCCGTCTGGCGCCGCGATGCCCTCAGATCTGCCCGCTCCATCCGCCTTCCCGCAGGATGCATTCCCTCGCCTGTCTATCGCGACGCCGTCGCGGCTGATGCTCGGGACGGTGTCGTCCACCCTCCTTGGCTTCTCGCTGGGGGCCACGCAGGGCGGGCAGATGGCGCAGCTTCGGTTCCGGGCCGAGCACGCCCACAAGATGCCCGACACGACGACGGGCTGGTACTTTTACCACAAGAGCAAGAACTACCACGCCATGCAGGGCGGCCTGCGAGAGGGCTTCCGCATGGGGTTCAAGACGGGGTTCTGGAGCTTGATGGCCCTGTCACTAGAGAGCACGGTCGATCGATATCGCGGGGCCAGCGACATGTTTTCCACGACGATAGCAACGCTGACCGTGGCTGGCGCGTTTTCCCTCTGGCGTAAGTGGTCAATTCGCAATTTCCATATCTTCAACTCACCCCCTTCCCCGCCACCTTCGCTTGCTGCTTCTCGAAGCTCGGCCCTCTGCTCACAGAAACCCCATATGGGGAATTCTGGATGATGGGGGCGCGGGCGCGCGTATGGCGCAAGATGAGCAAGCCTCTTCGAGCCTCGTGTCCTTGACGTGGAGCCTGGAAAGCGACGGGTAGATATTGCGAACGTGGGTGGAACCATTAGCTAACTCGTGCCGATGTTCGGCGTCGCTTCTAGATCGCCTGTCACTGCCAACAGCGGCCCGAACTGCGAGGTTCGGGCTCATGTTTGGCCTCGCGTACGGTGGCATCCAGGACCTGATCGGCTTAGCCCGAGGCAGACCGATCGGCTACGTCGAGTTTCTTCGGCGCCGCGGTGGACGTTCTGCCCCGTCCCACCAGGACGACCAGGGTAGCCAACCAGCATTGTGAGGTGGACGGCCCGGTCGTGGAGAGCATTGATTACGGGAGGGGGGGAGATAGATGAGAAGAGGAGCCGGCGTCCTCTGTTGGGCGGGCGCCTCTCCCGTGACCGACGGGCGTGCGGCTTCGCTCGGTCCTTACCAGGTATGGAGCATGTCATCGTTTATCATTACACGATGAGCGAGTGCTATCAGTGTCTGATGGCCCCATTGGCCCTTTTTTTTTTTTTTTTTTTTTTTCGACTAGACCTGGTCCAGGCCAGCCAAGGTCCCAGATAGCAGAGCCCCATCTTCGGCACAAGCGTTGCATCAAATCTTAGCCTCGTTCTTATCTGCCGGCTTGCAAGCAGCATCCACTCGTCACTCAATCTCGGGCCACTCAGAGGGCGCCAGCGCTCCAACTCTCGAATCAGAACCCCTGGCCATGCGCTACGCAGAGCGTGTGCCGCGCGACCCTATTCCGGGATAGCGGCTCCCAGAGAACAAACGCCCAGAGGCAGAGAATGCACGACGGCCATGGGTTCCCCACAGCGCACAGCCTGGAGCGCCTGGAGCTGGCCTGCTACCCCGACTCTCGGTGTCTCCAATTACCTAACCGCAATCAAAACCTTCTCGGTCTGCTGCGGCATCGGCCTCCCTCGTGCCCAACTCTCTCCAAGCCGTTCCCCAGCTTGAAGGCGTCGTCGCAGTACCACGCCTTGGTCCCGGTGCTTCCCGCCCAATCAGCGCCCTCGCGACTCGCCCTTTCAACCTTTGATTCGAAGCATCTCCAGACTCCACGCCCCCCCACGCCGGCAGCAAGAGCCCACCAGCACGGCTAGGTACGGCCTTCACACCTGACCCTCTTTGTAGCCTTTACCTTGTTCGCCATGGCTTCACCTCGCCACGTGACGGTTCGATGGCTGATAAGCTCCGTTCCTGGGCTTGGGGCATCGCAATTTTGGCCACGGGATCGTTATCGCCCCCCCTTGGCCCAAGCTGAGGAGAGGGGGGCCCTTGGGTCTTGTCTCTGATCTCACTCGGCCCTGGCACTAATGGTCATGCCGTCCTCGACCCCTCTCGCACACGGCCCGGTCGGTTCGGCCTATGCGAAGGGATCCAGCTAAAAATTTCTAGTACCACCTTGGGTTGGGTCAGTGCTTGGGATGGATATCAGAGGCAGAAGCTGGGTTTTGCCTGGAATGGGACTGGGGGAGATAATGGGCTTGGAGATAGCGCCACCTCCCTCACACACCCCCAGGTACCAGGCACATAGATATAATAAGGTCTGCCACCCGTATCTTTGTTGTGAGCCTTTTGACCAAACGGTAAACACGAACTTATCTCCCATTGACTCTCTGGTTATCTCGACGGCCATCCATATATACCACACACACACCCACACACACGTCGTCACCTCCCAAACGCATCCTCACTCGTAAACAAACACACACACAAAACACAACCGCATTCTTTCGTGGGATCCCTCCAGACCGATCCACACAACCCAGCCAAATCTTCCCCTTCACCACCACAACCTCTCAGACATATAATGAGCTTGGTTCTTGGACGAGCCCGGCCCCAGCGCTGGGCAGCGTCATCTTCCAAGACCACCCTCAGCCTCCGACCATGCATTGCTATCTCTGCCGCCAACGTGGCCACCCGTCGCCACATCCACTCCTCTGAGCGACGCACCTCCACCGTCCTCCAGCACCCCATCCCCGACCCTCTGCCTCCGCGCGCGGGTGCCGGCCGTGCCCCTCTCTCCGTCCTGCCCTTGAGCATGATCCTGCGCTCTCTGGCCACCATGACTGTGTCGTCCTCGCCCATGCTGCTGCCTCCCTCCCTGCGCATCATGGACCTGCTGGCCAACAGCAACAGCGCCCTCCTGAACCCTGACAGGAACCCGATCCTCCGATACTTCCTCAAGAAGACCTTTTATGCCCAGTTCTGCGCCGGTGAGAACTCGCCCGAGATCAAGAAGACCATCTCCGGACTCAAGAACATTGGCTTCACTGGTGTGATCCTCAACTATGCCAGGGAGGTCGTCCTCACCAAGGACCAGGCCAAGGACCTCCGGGAGGGTGCCATGGAGACCGACGAGTGCATCCAGAATGAGATTCTCCCCTGGGCCCGAGGCACCCTCGAGACTGTCCGCCTGGCTGAGCCTGGTGACTTTGTCGCCCTCAAGTTCACCGGTGCCGGCAGCATTGCCCTGTACCAGCTCAAGGGCCGCCTCCCCCCCAGCCCCGCTCTGTACAAGTCCATCGACTCCATCTGCCAGCTGGCCCACGAGCGTGGTGTCCGTCTTCTCTTCGACGCCGAGCAGGACATGCTCCAGGATGGCATCGATGACTGGACCCTTGAGTTCACCCGCAAGTACAACAAGGGACTTGGCGAGGCTGTCATCTTTGGCACATACCAGGCTTACAAGAAGAAGTGCCCCGAGGTCCTGACCCGCCACCTTGAGCTTGCCCAGCTCGAGGGCTTCGCTCTTGGCGTCAAGCTGGTCCGCGGAGCCTACCTCAACTCGGACCCCCGTGAGCTCTTCTTCGACACCCAGGAGGATACCAATGCCTGCTACGACTCTCTCGCCGCCAGTGTCCTGACCCGCCAGTGGAACGTTGACGTCAAGGGCGAGGGCGAGTACCCTGCCACCAGCCTCGTCATCGCCTCGCACAACGCCGAGTCTGTGCGCCGAGCCCGTGCCATCTGCGACTCGGGCCGGGCCAAGTCCGACATTGCCTTTGCCCAGCTCCAGGGCATGGCTGACGAGGTCAGCTGCGAGCTTGTCGAGGCCGGCCAGGCGGACAAGACCAAGGTCCTGCCCGCTTTCAAGTACCTCGTCTGGGGAACCACCCACGAGTGCATGAAGTACCTGAACCGACGCGCGCACGAGAACAAGGACGCCGTGCAGCGCACCAAGGGCAGCCGGGATGCTCTCTGGACCGAGCTGGTCCGACGATGCAAGAGCGTTGTCGGCCTGGCCTAAGAAACTGTAACGTGAAGGGAAAAAAGGCAAAAAAGGAAAAAGGAAAAAGGATAAGCGAAAAGGCTTTTTTATGATATCATATTTTCTTTTGTTTTGCATCATGGGTAGCGATTTGGAGTCTGGGGCGCTTAGGATCTCAATGCTCGAGGTAGACAGCAGAGATGAAGATATGACTTACGTTTTACACTTTTTGCGACAACAGTCTGATGATGTGATGGGTGATGGTGTCTTGGATATGTTTTGAAATTCAAACTCCACGTAGAGCCATTGCGCCGATGACGAGCGATTCCATCTCCCTGTTCCTGATCTTGTCGTCCTGAATCTCGTCGAGCCATTTCAGGCCATTGAGCTTGTAGTACTTGCGCACCTTGGCGACGTCAGTGGTGGTAGCGATCTGCTCGTCTGTGATAGGGAGCACTTCTCCCTCAACATTGGTCTTGAGGTGCTCCCAGATGGACTCATGGGTCAGAGGTTGGGATCCATCTTCTGCTGGGAAAGTAACCTTGACCACCACAAGGTCCTTGGTCGAAGGCGATATGCCATACCGGCGATACGAGTCGGCAATCTGGGATGTCACGGATCAGCCTCGGGCAAATACTTTGGCGACGGACCAGGGTTGGCAAGGGGCATTACGTTGTTGGAAGGGCTCATGGAGCTGACAATCTCGGAGTGAACATTCGGGGTCCTCAAAGCGCCATTGACGACCGCCGACGTAGCCTTGAAGACGGCGGATAAGAGTTGAAGCCGGGAGACGACCTGGTTAAAGGCTTGCTATCAGCGACGTGCCCTGGCATGATGATGCTCGCGTACCCCGACAATATATGCCTGCATAGGTGGGCATGTGCGCGCAGGTAGGCATCGGACCGGGGACTCACCACCGAGGCATCGATAAAGGCGTACTCAAAGTCGGTGTTCCGCGCGAGGAGCTGCTGGTGCAGGAAGGCAGAGTTTTGTACGTTGCGGAAGAGGGCGACGTGGATCTCGTGTGAGGCCGGCAGATGCTCCAGAGTCACGGTTTCGAGAGACATGATGGAGGAGTTGGAGAGGTGCAGGCAGACAGAGAGACTCGGGAGTTTGCGATGCGTTCAGTTCTAGATACACGACTATTGGGAACAGCGCATCTATCGAGGTATCTATTTGCGGTATCGCGCAGGACGTTGCCGTTGTCTCGAGCGTCTTGTCGCAAGTCGTCGCACGAGGGGTTTCGTAGATTCGATCCTGGGCTCTTCTGGTGTGGAGGGGTAAATAAGATCCAGAGATGCAAGTGGTGGACGGTGCGGCGGGGTTTGGCCGTGACATACAGTCTGCAGAATCACATGCTCCGCACGGTGGACTCAACCTGGAAAGGAAATCATTCATCAATTCTCCAACTTACGATTCCCATCACCAAGCCTCAGGCACCGCTCGATGTTCCTGACCAGCTGCTCGCAAGACTTGACACTAACATATTCGTGCCGTCTTTAGCTTTCCATTTTTACGTCACTCGCTCAACATGCAGCCGAACTCTATCACCCTGCTCCGTATCGTATTACTCGGCCTCACCACCCTCTCGCATCCCAGGCTTGCACTACCCACCGTTTGCCTGCCATTGACGCCGACTCTAGGCCGGCGACAGGGCTAAGCGAGGTCGACAGGTTCCCTAGCTGGAAGTGAGAGCGGGACAACTAATTAACCAGCAGTCAGCCATTACTCAAAGTGTAAGGCACGGCAACGCGCGATTGGTAGGGCTGGCTTGAATGCAGCATGACATGGGTCATCCTTGGGCAAAGTAGGTTTGGATACGGAGCGCTCGTCTACAGCATCCAATGGTGAACGACCCGGAGACTTGCATGGCATGATGGATCGTGCAATGGAGACTGTCAACACCGGGCCTTTGTTCATTCGGCCTACGCGTGCCTGCTCCAGCTCGTTTTCATTCCTCTAGGGTTTCATTCTTCTAGGTCAACGACTTCATGTTCTTGTTGACACATCATCGATCTACTGCACACGAATCAGCGGGATCCCCGGGGCCTGTCGAATACGCGCCACAGGATCATCGTGCCTATGCTTTCTCGCTTCTCAATGTGGCTTGCTGCGAGAGCCTCGACAACTGTGCTGTGACAGCTCTTCAAGAAACATTCTTGACTACATGCTGTGGCTGTTTCTTTGCATATACTGTCTCTCTTCTAGAAGGCATCTCCGTTCATCGTCTGCAGAAATATCGTGCCGGTTAAGACATCTTCCATAGTTGGGCTCCCTGCTCTCTGACAGCTTTTCCAAAGCAAAGTGCGGACTTTCCGGTGGGATTCAGGCCGTTGAATGATGATTTTTCTGATCGCCAACTCCGGTCACGGGCTGTTGGCGACAACGTATATCAACCTGCGATGAACTGGCTTCTCGGAGATGGGATTTGCTGGCAGAGTCTAGACAAGACATGCCAAGACATCCTTGACATCTCCGCTTCGTTAATCCCCCTTCTCGACGAATAAACTCTTGCCGTGTGAGTAAATCCACTTGGCAATTGTTCCACTCCGACAGAGGTTAATATCACAAAAGTCAGCCACGGCGTGAGCCCAGACTCGGTCGCCTCTATCTCGATCACTGGCAGCATTCGCCGCAACCTTCTCGGCCGGGTCCTAGCCAAAGCCGCCCTGCGCCTCCGCTGGGCCACCCCGGAATTGCAGCGGTTAGCCCACTAATGCACAGCGCGGCCCCCACCGACTCTGTCCCCTGTACAGTGCCGGCAGTGCATGAGCCAGTAGCAGCGTTGGCAGCAGCTCTTGGCGGCGCTACGACCTCGAGGTCCCTGGACTGCCAGGCCAGCCCATCCTGGGGGTCGATGATGGAAGCCATCTCCCAGCGCAGGCTCAGTTTCCCCATCGCCAACTACTCCTCGCCCTGCCTGCCACTGCTCCCGTCGCAGCCAGGATCCTACCCCTGGCCCTACGACGCCCAATCCTGCCCAGCCCTTGCCTGGGCTCCCGACAACTTCGTCTTCGACTTCAATCCTCCCGCTCCCGCTGTAAAAGCGTCTGCGACTCGTCCGACCGGGCGGCGGCTGCGCCAGCCCGCCGCGATTTACAGTTCCACGGCCAACAAAGCCGTGCCCGTGCCCGTGCCCGCAAAGTGCGCCGGCAACAAGAGCGCGTCGTCTTCGGCCGCTTCGTCAACGACCTCTTCACCAGCTTCTTCCAGGGGAGTCTCCCCGCGATCCAAGCCCAAGATGCCAGGACGACCGCCCAAGCGGCCGGCAAGCAGCGGCGACGATGAAGTCGCCGGCCAGGCCCTGGCAGCCAAGGTCAAGCTGCCCCGGTTGGAGCGCGGCCCAGACGACTTCTCGAGCGTTGTCAAGAACCGATTGCAGTCCTACACACGCACAGGACAGGCTTGCGACAGATGCAAGGTATGTTAGAATCCTCCGTTTTCATTCGCTCGCCCTTGGTGAGCAGCATGTACTGATCGCGCTGCCCTTGTAGGTTCGAAAGATCCGATGCGATGCCCTGCCCGAGGGCTGCTCGCACTGCACCAACCAAAATCTCGAATGCTATGTCACGGATCGGGTGACGGGGCGCACAGAGCGCAGAGGATACATGCAGGAGTTGGAGAGGGAAAAGACTGACATGCTCTCACATATCCGCAACCTCGAGAAGCTGCTGGGCGACAATGGCGTCGAGGTCAAGCCCTACAACTGGGCTCCTTACGAGCAATACCCCCCCGGCATCTCTCTCGACGACAATGGCAACCCGATGCCTGATCCGACTACGGGAGACACATGGTCGCAGGTCGGCAGCGCCTGGGTTAAGAATTACCCGGCAAAGCCCACGTCCGCCCCCAGCTTCCCTCGCAGCACGTGGGAGTCGCGGCCCCAGGAGAGCCATATCGGAGTCGGAACCGACAGCGCACCTCTCAGCTCCATCAAGGGAACGCGGCTGTCCATCTTGGGCATGACAGTCGATCTCGCCTCATTCAACGCCCCAGACATGGACGAGCCTCCGCCAGATGCAAAGATGTCGACGCCGCTTTACAACAAATCGCCTCAGGCCCTTCTCCAGTCCATCATGAACGTCAATCCTCCCATGCAAGCTGCCCTGCCCTCGCGCGAAGATGCCTTTACTTATGCCGAGTGGTACTTTCTCACCATGTCCGCCTTTCTTCCCATCCTCCACAAGCCGTCGTTTATGCGAGTGGTAAGCTTCAATCCCGTGCATTGGACAAAGCGTCTGCTAACGACCTGACAGTTGACGCGCATCTACGATGAACCTAATTTTGAGCCCACCGTGGCCGAGTTGGTCACCGTGCATATGGTGTTTGCCATCATCTACTTCCAATACGGTACCCGCAATTGGCAGCAGGCGGATCAGCGTACGCAGTTGAATGACTTGTCTAACAAACACTACCATTTTGCGCTCAGCAAATTCTTTGAGCTCACCTGCTCACGGGATTTAGCTTCGGTCCAGGCCATGGCCATGCTTGCGATGCATACCAGAGCTTTCCCCAAGCCCGGCTGTGTCTCAATCATTGCCAACCTCGCTTTGCAGCGCGCCCTTGAGATGAATCTGCATCGAGAGTCGAGAAAGCCAGGCGAGGGCACCAATCTGCAGCATGAGCTGCGAAAGAGGGCTTGGTGGACCATCATGACCGTCTACGTCGCCGTCACCGGCCGGCGTGGGCGACCCATGCCCATCACGGTTGAGGAATTCGACGTCGGCTTCCCCGAGCCTATTGCCGATGAGCTCCTGTCCGACGAAGGCGTTGATACCTCCCGCGTCATCCCTTGTGGATACTACCCGGGCATTGTCAGCTTCAAGATCGTCCCCATCTACATGGAGATGTACTCCAACATCTACAGTGTGCGCAGAGATGCGCAAAGCTATGTCAGCGTCGTGAACGCTCTTGAGGCCCAGATCAAGACTTGGGAAGACGAGCTCCCTAATTTCCTAAAGCTCGATCATGTTGAGCAGACAGAGCAGACGCGCATGGCTGCGTTCTACGCCAAAACATGGGCGCTCGAGTTTCGTCTCTGTCTGCTTCATCCTTCAATGGCTCTGACCACGGATAAGAAGACCATGGCTGACAATATGGCTATTTGCGAGGATGTCTCGCGCAAAATGCTTCGCTGTCAACTTGAGATCCAGAAGCTTAAGTGCCTCGATACGACATGGTACCAGACTTCCATGTATACGGCTGGTGTCTTTACCATGCTGGTTGCCATGTGGGAGAGGCGTTTCGAGACGACACCAGAGGCCATCGCCGCCCTACGGGAGGAGATGAACGGCTGGGTCGGCATCCTTGAGGAAGTTGGCTCTTTGCTCGGTAAGCTCCACGTTTCGCCATTCTTTTGTTCATTCGACGACCCTAACACCTCTACAGGATCTGGTTCTAGCATCACTGCCGAGATAGGAAACATAATCGATCGCACCATCGCTTGGATTGACCAAGACATGCGAAACAAGCACAACAAGGGCAATCGACCGGCCGACACACCGGAGATCAAAGAACAGCCTTCTCAGCTCGCAGGATACCCAGCTCCCCAGGTCTCGTCCGCAGGAAGCAATGGAAGTAATGGAAGCCAGAGCGAGGTGCCTTCAAAGGGCTACTTCCACAACTCCGGCATCAACAGTCAGACACCGTACCCTTCACTCGCATACGGCGAGCAAACGCAGAACGGCATGGCCCCTTCTGCTTACGACGCCGAGGCCATGTTTTACGGCACATCGGCCCAAGCTGCTGCTGCTGCAGTGGCCGCGACGGCGCTTCCAGCGTCGACAGCGCAGGCCAATCCGCTCGTCACCTTTGCCTCACAGTCGGCACCACAGCCCTCGGCCGAGATGCTGTGGCAGAATCGCGGAACCACCTGGCATGACTGGACGACCGCCATCGCCGACAATCAAGATCGGTATAGTGCATCGGCACTCTTGACGCTTGGGGGCGGTACGCGAGACGTCCCGACCAGTGCAGGCGTCCCCGGCATTTCGGCTGGGCCGCCAACGAACGATATCAACAACGTGCAACAGGGAGGCCAGTGGCCTTTGATGCTGTTTGACCACGTCACGCCGAACGGATCTTGATTTTCCACCACAATTGATGCACAACCACATTTGATGGGTCATCCGGCGTTTAATTGGGACCTCCGGAGCATTTGGTTGACTGGGGCGTTTTGGGAGGTGCCTATAGGCAAGGCACTCATACGGAATAAGGCGCACGGGCTTCTGGAGTTTGATCAGGCATTGATCCCGCTGATGGTTGATCGACGAGATGTCTAACGGGCGGTGATATGAAATGAACACTATTAGACAATTTAATGGCCGTCTCAAAGGAGATGGCGTGGATGTAAGTCATGATTATGTGACGGTATATAAAGCTTATAGACTCTGTAAATATAAGGCATGAATTGTACTTGACACCCAAAAGATTGCTGCGCACTTTCTAGTGAATTTTCAAGACAATCGTCTCAGAGTATGCTTGTTAAAATGTTTGGTGTTTGACTGGAACTCCCAAGTGGCATAGCACAGCAGAGCTTATCTCAGCCGAGCATTTGCCGATCAAGCTACCCACTTTTTCCTTGTCGCGTTCCGTTCAACCAGCTCCACGTCCAAAGATACTGCGAATCAACTCTGACCAGGCGCACGTTCTTGCGCATTCGAATTGCATTACTCCCGCCTCTCAAAGACTCTGCGAAGCTCCTCGCGATCGACGACAAGATGGGCAAGAAGAGGCGCGGTCACCCCGACATCGAGGATATCCTCTACCGGCCGTGGTGCTACTACTGTATGAACCTTACCTTATGCCTCGTCGCATTGTACGCTGGTGGAGACTAATCATTGTGTGGCAGGCGAGCGTGACTTCGAAGATCTGAAGCTCCTCATCTCTCACCAGAAGGCGAAACATTTCAAATGCGACCGATGTGGCCGGCGACTGAATACCGCGGGAGGTTAGTCAAGCACAGTACTACCCCGATTCACAAACCCACAGACACGCTGACAATCCTATCTCTGCAGGTCTCTCCGTGCACTTGAACCAGGTCCACAAGGAGAACCTCACGCAGGTCGAAAACGCGCTGCCGAACCGACAGGGCCTCGAGGTTGAGATCTTTGGCATGGAGGGTATCCCCCAGGACGTGCTCGACCAGCACCGAAACCGCATCCTCCAGAACTTCCAGCAGGCGCAAAAGGATCGCCAGATCGCGACGGGCAACCCGCTGCCTGGGCAGGACATGAGCAACTCTCGCAAGAAGATCAAGGTCGAGTCGGCGGACGAGCTGAAGAAGAGGCTGGAGGAGTTCCGCGCGAAAAAGAAGGAGATAGCTGCCAACGGAGGCGTGGACCCTGCCGCGGCAGCAACCGAGAACCCACCAGCTTCTTTTGTGAGTATTTCCCTGGTCCCTCGTCCTGGAACTGCGTACTGACAATCTCTAGAACGCCCCTCCCTACCAACCACCACAGACCTCCTACGAGCAACAACCAGGCTATCCCGCGCAAGCACCCGCAGCCGCAGCGCAGCCCTACGGCGGCTACTCGCTCGACACGCTACCCGCGCGGCCCTCATCGGGCAACCTACCCGCCGCGCCGGGCGGCCTCCCGCAACGGCCGACGCAGGGCGGCGCCTGGAACGCACCTCCTGCCGGAGCAGCCGGCGACGACATCGACCAGCTGATCCGCATGGCCGAGGCGGGCATCAAGCCGGCGCTCCCACAGCAGCAGCAGGGCGGGGAGGAGGCGGGCGACAAGAAGAAGAAGGAGAAGAAGAGCAGGATGTTTTACGACGACGCCGAGACGAGCCCCGAGGAGAGGATGGCTGCGCTGCCGCGGTATCTGTTTACGCCCGAGGTTGGGGCTTAAGGGGGTGTGTGTGAGGGACTCGATGATCTTTGTTATGGGGGAAAACAAACTGGCTGTGATAGTCTGAGGGCTTTTTCGCATGGTTGGCGTCTAGGATTGTAAACTAAATGGACCAATTTGATTGATGTTTGATGTTTGATGTTTGAGATGCTCTGAATGTTTGTCACTTGCGCTGAAAGTGCATGTTGACAACTAATAATCAAGATACGAAGCGGTAAACGTTATTCTACTTTTGCTTGAGGGGGTCATGAATATAATTGACGTTTGATTCTGTGGACGACGGGTTTGTAGCTCATCAAAGGATTCTAATGTCCATTGACGGCTGCTTAACCAAAGTTCAATCCTGGATTTATTGTTCATCGCTGCTGCTGTGGTTGTGCTCTCAAACAGCCGGACAATCATTTACATGCATTGAGTTCTTAAAAAAAGTCAAGATATATACCAGAGAGGTTTCCTCTACAGCTCCCAATATTGGAGCCAACGCTGAGTCGATTCTTCTCAAAACAAACATAGACTTCTACTCCGTAGATACAGGGTAATTCTCGTCAAGAGTGGAGGCCACCGCGAACCATTCAGCCACAGAGACCCCTGTCAAGCAAGCCCCTGACAGCCACACTCGCGCCACGCGTTTCCACAGCAACGGTTTTCCCGAAACGTGCAAAAACAAACTAGACGTCACCTGGATCCGTGCTCGGCAGTCCAACTGAGAGGCTTCTATTCTTTCAACTACTAACGGCAGCAAGATCGGGATTTGAATCATCTTTGTCCCTCCTTTCGCCCTTTGTCGCGCTTTTGAGATTTTGTTCGCATGGTTACAAGCCTGTGGAACAGCGCGACCTTCATTTCTTGCCGTTAAGCTTTGTTTACTTGCATTCCGAGCGAAGCACTTCTCCCCCGCCGAGACTGGGACCCGCGTACGAGCTCGACGAAACCAAACAACACAAGGACACTCAGCCTTCACGAGTACATCATGGCCACCTCGGGACAGTCGTCAATCACTGTTGCCGGTAGGGTAGACGCATTTCTGGGAGATACCATTGTCGCTGATCCGTGGCTTAGTTCGAGTTCGGCCCTTCACCATCCGTGAAGCTGCGCAACTGTACGAATGATGCGCCCATTTATCCCTACCGACCGCTAACTGTTTTGCAGACAAAAGAGCGATGATGGGACGTTGTTTCTGGGCGATGGCTCGCTCGCTGCTGCCCCCACGCCGAAGCTTCACCAGCGTGGCCTCCGAAATGTCATCAAGGTCGTTGACGACCGATGCTTGTAAGAGGTCCGACCCTGGCTTATGCGCAAGCGCTGACATACATGTGCCCAGAGTTTTTGACCCTCCCGAGGACAATCCCGTCCAGAAGTTCTCCCGATCAGTCCTGCCGTCGTCGAGAAAGGTCAAGGATCAGGTCTTTGCCTTTGACCGCGTTTTCGACGACAACACCACACAATCAGACGTTTACGAAGGGACAACAAGAAGCCTCCTCGATAATGTCCTCGACGGCTACAACGCGACCGTCTTTGCCTACGGTGCCACCGGTTGCGGCAAGACACACACCATCACCGGAACCTCGCAGCAGCCCGGCATAATCTTCATGACCATGCAGGAACTGTTTGAGAAGATTGGCGAGCGCAGCCAGGACAAGGTCACTGAACTGAGTCTTAGTTACCTGGAGATCTATAATGAAACGATTCGTGACTTGCTGGTCCCCGGCGGAAGCAAGGGCGGCCTGATGCTCAGAGAAGACAGCAACCAAGCAGTCTCAGTCCCTGGTCTGACGAGCCACCACCCCAAGGATGTGCAGGAAGTCATGGACATGATCGTAAAAGGAAACGAATACCGCACCGTGTCGCCCACCGAAGCCAACGCCACTTCGTCTCGATCACACGCCGTTCTCCAGATCAACGTTGCCCAGAAGGACAGGAACGCCGACGTCAGCGAGCCTCACACGATGGCTACTCTCAGCATCATTGATTTGGCTGGCTCTGAGCGAGCATCCGTCACCAAGAACCGCGGCGAGCGTCTCACCGAGGGCGCCAACATCAACAAGTCTCTCCTGGCCCTGGGCGGCTGCATCAATGCCCTGTGCGACCGACGGCAGAAGGCTCATGTTCCTTACCGAAACAGCAAGCTAACTCGACTCCTCAAGTTCTCCCTCGGCGGCAACTGCAAAACCGTCATGATTGTCTGCGTGTCGCCATCGAGTGCGCACTTTGACGAGACACAGAACACCCTGCGATATGCGAATCGAGCGAAGAACATCCAGACCAAGGTGACTCGCAACGTCTTCAACGTGAACCGACATGTCAAGGACTTCCTGGTCAAGATCGACGAGCAGATGGCCATGATCAACGAGCTAAAGGCCCAGCAGAAGGACGCCGAAAAGACGTTCTTTGCCAAGTTCCGAAAGCAGTGCGAGAAACGCGACGCCACAGCTCGTGAGGGAATCCAGAGACTCCGAGTGGCATACGACAACTGTGCTGCTGATCGTCAAGAGCGCATCAACAGCATGAGGAGACTGAAAGCTTTCGAGCGTCGGATCGGCATGCTCTCGGGATGGATCGCTGCCTTTGACACCGTCTGCGATCAGCGAGGAGACGAAGACTCGATGCCTCAGAGCTTGGTCGCGATTCGAAAGACGGCACAGGGCATCCTGGTTGAGTTGGAGAACAGCCGTCGACACATCCATCAGAAGCTGGATAAGTCTAACTGGGAACGCGCCATCGATACTGCCCTTTCTCACAGCCTCGAGCAACTTCGAGGCACCGACGGTGCCGACAACGGAGAGACGGACAACTTGACTCGTGAAGCCGAACTCCTCAAGGCAAACTTTAACCGCGAGGCTTACCGGGAGGTTCTGGAGCAGGAGAAGGCTGGCGACGCGGCTATGGTTCAGATGCTACTCACCGCGCAGTTCGACATGCTCGCTTCCCTCTCTGATACCATCGGTATGGACGAAGAGGATGCTGTCGCTCACGCGAAAGAGATCATCGGACGTCTTTTGCAGACCGGCTACACTGCCGCTAGCCAGGTCGTCAAGCCCGACGGCTCTATGCCGGTTGTCGAAGTGTTCCCACCTACTCGCCGTGGTACACCCAAGCGCAAGAAGGCGCCCGTCGTCCACGTCAAGCCCATCGCTGCCCCTGCCCTCCTTGCTGTGCAGAACGAGCACGCTGCTGCGAGTCCTATGAAGGCATCGCCCCGCAGACGTAGGGTGCTGGGGGCCTCAAAGAAGGGTGTCAGCTTTACGCCGGTGAAGAAGAACAAGAAGGGAGGAGTGCGATGGCGAGACGACGAGACGGAGGAGGGCACCTTGGCGGATTTCGAGGCAACACCCCAGAAGTTGTTCAAGGACGTTTCTTCGGAACATTCTTCACCCGAGAAGAGCATCGTGGCCCCTGTAGTCCCATCTTATCTCGAGCCCGAGCTTGAGATGGAACCTGAGCCGCCGGTGAACGAGGAGTCGAGTCCGAGCCTCGAGATCCCCGAGGCCAGCAGCTTGGGGGCAGCAGCGAAGCCTAGCAGGTTTCAGGCTGGTTTCCTCTCGAAGGGTGCTAGGCACTCCCTTCACGTTGACGGATCGCCTGTGCCGCGAGCTCCATCATTGAGCATGCGCCTCTCGTCGGGCTCTCCTGAGGTCCAGCGAACCCCACCTCTGCGATCACTGGATGTCACTAAGAGTGGCAACTTTTCGCCATCGCCATCCGGACTGGGGATCCCTCGACTGACGCGACACCTGCCGACGATCAGCGACGAGAACAACCCGCCCCCTGGATCGGGGTCAGATTCGGAGACGAGCACTATTGATGCCCGAAAGCTCCGCAACGCTCTGCACTCTGCCATGAAGGAGAAGGCTCGTAGAGCGAGCATCTTGACAGGCACAGCCGCATCCAAAGCCAAGCGGGTGTCGTCGATGGGATCGTTGAACGGCGACCGACCCGGGCCGAGGCCTAGTTTGCCTGCGGCTCTGGCCAGCAGTACCAACGGCATCTCTCGACTCCACCGAGGCAGCTCTGAGAGGAGGAGAAGCCCTCCGATGTCTTGCTCTCCTCAGGAATGGAGAGCCGAGAAGGCTTTGACACCCGGACAGGCAAGGCGCATGAACGTGGGCTGTAACACGCGAGGTGAGAGCAACAGTGGAAGCCCTCGCGAGGGTGGTACGGCTGGAGACAAGACTCGCCGGATCACTATTGCCGGAGCCGCGCCTGGTGCTCACCGCCGACAAGATAGTCGGGGAGCCACGGCCTGGCGATAAGATGTTGGTTGAGGATGGTTGGGGATGATTGTGATGAAGAGACTGGCGTGTGTAAAGTCGCATCGAATGGCCTTGGATGATTCATTTGTTTTTTTGAGCCCGGAGTTTCGGCTGCGGCGTTTAGGAATAGGCAGGGTCTGTGTAGATTGATACTGAAGTGTATGTATTTGCTCAAACATCGCATTGCTCGATACCTTGATCTGATGTGCTTGAGGGAGTCCCTTGACGAACTGCGATGTGATGCCGTGTTGCGCTGTATAATTGGCCATACCGCGAATGATATGTAGCATTGGCATGAAACGGAACTTGAATAGGCCGATGAGATCCCCCATCAAAGCGCTGGTGTTGTCAACGCCGATTTTATCCAGCCGGTGAGGTGGTGGAGGTGGAGGTGATCACGTTTCGGCGATAGACGTAAGCACAAGTTCGTCTCACTGACAACCTTCCGCGATGTTGTCTTCAGCTTCTCATATGAATTGCGTGATTGGACGCCCTGTGTCAGACGCCCTACATCGGACGCCCTGTATTGGATGCCCTGCATCGGCGATGAGCGAGGAAGTGCAAAGAGGCGTCTGTTCTGTTTTATTCGGAGATAATGTGAATGATGTTGCATCGGCCTTTACTCGATCGAGTCCGGATCAAGAGGTATAAAAGGCGGGGGGTGTCAGCATGGTGTAAGTATGGCATATGATTGCATCTTTTGATTCATTTGAACGTCTCACGCTGCAATCATGTCGTCGTCTCCTGTCTGGTTCGTCACAGCTGCCACCTCTGGCTTTGGTCGTGAGATAGCTCTGCAAGCGCTCAAGCGTGGACATGCGGTCGTTGCCACGGCTCGCAACCCTTCACGCATCCAGGATCTCGCTGACGCGGGAGCCCACACGCTGGCCTTTGACGTTACGCAATCTCTGAGCGGCATTGAGGCCATCGCCAGGGATGTGCTTGCCAAGCATGGGCGAGTGGACTATCTCGTCAACGCTGCCGGCTTCATCCTTGAGGGTGCTGTTGAGGAGATGTCGCCGGAGGAGGTTCTTGCAAGCTTCAACACGAATGTATTTGGCACGATGAATACCATCAAGGCGTTCCTGCCTGGCATGAGGGCACAGGACGTTGCCGCTAGTGGCACAAGAGGGACTATCGTCACGTTTGGAAGTATGGGTAGTTGGCGCGGCGGAGCGAGCTTCTCCGTCTACGCCATGACCAAATCGTGCGTCTCGTCGCTGGCCGAGTCTCTCAGCGAGGAGCTCAGCCCGTTCAACATTGTTGCCACGGTGGTCGAGCCGGGATACTTCCGGACCAACTTCCTCAACCCGGACGTGAGGGCCTCGGCAAAGGAGCGCATCCCCGCGTACGACGACGAGGGCACGCCGACGAGGGCACGCCGACGGGCAAGACGAGGAGGATGCTGGAGGTGGCGGACGGGAAGCAGCTGGGGGATGTGAAGAAGGGGGGCCGGGTCGCTGTGGATGTGCTCACGGGAGGGGATGTCCCGGTGAGGATTGTGCTGGGGAGTGATTGTGATGGGTTCATCAGGGGGAAGTGTGAGGAGACGGTGAGGTTGTTGGATCAGTGGAAGAGTGTGAGTGTTAGTACGGACCATGATGAGTGAGGGGATGGTCTAGAGAGTCGGTGGCTTGTAAGTTGTGGATGAGCAGTTTTTGGTTCAGGGGAGCTTGATCGTCAACTGGTGTAAGTAGGGAACGATGTTGCAAATGATATGTCGAGAGCCTTGAGATACTCGATTTACATATCCGTCGCATTTTAATACAGTGAAAGCATAAAGTGAACCACGAGCAGGCCATATTATGGGTCGGAGCTATTGCTAGAGTTTACTTCGTAAGAATGGTTCATCACACGAAACTAATTCAATGCTTTTAAAACGCACACTAGTCTTCTGCACTTCCCTTGAGTCCAGCCTGTGTTTATTGCCATGATGACTGCATCATGCTCTATTCAGAAAATGGCCGACCACCCGTTCCCAAAACACCATTCACCCACCCCGAGTCGTTTTGCCCAGCCTTCATCAACCAAAGATAATGTTAGTGAACATGCTGGAAGCTTCTCCAACCAGGAGCAAATCTTCCCCAGGTCAGTCTTGTTGTCAAGCATCGAGGGACTCGGGGTTCTATCTCGCCTTTCTGTTTTCGAGGTTCCATTATCAGTGCAGCCTGAAATGATCTATTGCCAAGGGAGTACATTCTCGTTTCTTTGATCTGTATGAATAAGAGTCGTAGTCGCACCCCCTTTGGCTCTCGGCACACCCTGGACCACCATCTGTGACATGCCCCCCACCTTTCCCCTTTCGGTGAACACTCTATCGCAACAACACGCCACTTTCGAGATCGAGCGCGAGTGAGAGCCAATTAGCTATCTATGCCCGTTGCATGCGTGACGGTTTCTTCTGCGTCCCAGAACAAGTAGCTGACCCTTGTTGACAATTCCTGCTGTATCTCGGAACTTGTCATCGGCCTTTGCTGCGGGGTTTCCGCAGCTTCGTTCACGCCAGAGCTAGCCCTGGCCGCCAAATTTCTGCTGTAGTTATCTTGTAAATCGTCGTGCAGTTTGGCAAATTCTTCCGCATCCCGGAACTTGTCATGCATTTTTACGGCTAATCCAGCAGATTCTGCAGTATCCTTGAAAGTGACAGGCTGAAGAGAGTGCAGTTGTTTCCCACTACCACTCACTGAGGAATGAATAACAAACAGTAGTAGCCAAAGACGACTCTCGCACAGCCGACCCCCTTCCTTATCATCCCTCATCACTTCAATTCTCCCTCGTCCATCATCGTCTCGTTTTCCCTCCGGTCGCTTCATGTCACGACATGGACGCCCATAACACTCAGATTCGCGGTTGGATAAACACAGGCAAACATGAAATCTTGACGGATTACGAACATGTTGCCAGCGACCAAAGCTGATTCGAACGAAGGCGATTTCGACGACAAAGCCGAAAGCGTCTCCGCCAGCAGCAGCTTCGTTACCTCGTCTACTGCTTCCTCAGCGGTGCCCACTGTCAAGAAGCTTCTGGCCTCCGAGGATGATGTCCTCATACCCAATCAAGCAGACATCGATCTTGTGTTCAAGCAGGGACATGACACTTGGTCTCAACTGGTTGCGCGTGCTCGGTCTTTGCCCCGGGGATCCCTGGTAAAAGGTCTCAATGACCCTTCTATCATTTTGAAGGACGCCCCTGCATTACCCAGAGCACTCCCAAGACGCGGCGTGCTCTGCGGGCGGCCTTTGTGGCATGTGCCAGACAGTTCAGCCGAACAAGATGGCAAGCAATTGAATCTCCAAGACATGTATGGCGTGCTCAAAGGCTTCTGTCTCTCTTACCCGACGCCAGTTGAGTGCCGCGTGTCCTCCCGAGTTCTCCTTGGCGAAGAAAATGCTTCTACAGCCGCAGACGCTAAGCGATACCCACGAGGCCTGCTTCTCTTGAAACTCTGCTGGTCCTATATCTTCTCTGTGCGGTTTTGGGAGCTCCAGCACAAGCAGGTCATGTACACCTCGTTTGGGCTGCGACCCCGACTGAAAGGAGACGCCCTCAACCTCGAAAGCAGTGTTAACATACACCTAGGAGCCTCCGCATCTTCAGGTCTCGTGAAATGGGTATGTGCCCTACTCTCCCCGAGACCTGGCTGGACAGTTCAAGGCGGAGGCCGTGCGCCATGGACAGCGTTCTGCTCCGGAGGCGCAGAATTCGCGATCATCACCGACAAGCCCACAACACATTCGTCCCTAACAACCATGCGCCAAGCTCCGCGGAGGCTGTAGAGCTTCTCCTCGAACTCAGCTGCCTGTACGGATTCGACTCTGGCCAGCAAATTGACCGCAGCGAAGCGCCGTTATCCCCAGTCGTTGCAGGATTCGTGGCTGTTCTTGCCCTGCCCTTTTACCGTAACTTGAACCTGCAACCGCAGTTTCTCGCTTCGAATTTGCATTTGAATCCAGTCAAGATACACCCGGGCCCTATACGACAATACGCCGCCGATCTTCGATACTACATGGCGCTTAGCATGCACTAAGATCTGTTGGGTCAGTCATTTGGAGCATCTTCTGGCAGCCTGATGTAAAGTGCAATCTTGTCAGTCCCTGGCTAAGCTCAACTCTCAGTGTTTTGCGGCCACTTATCGACTCTGGAAGTTTAGATATTCTTTTGAAAGCTTTTGCACTCCGTTGACCAGGAGTTGCTGTGTGGTGGCTCGGCCTTTTCCTCCTCAGAAGCCCCACGATTCCCGATCTAATTGTGCGATACCTGGAGACACTGGAAGAACGTTGGGGATGCGGAAGCCTTGCACCGCCTGACACGACTGCCTCCTTATGGTCTGGGTCGCCCCAATCGTTCTTGGATGAGCAAACGTCTCGTGCATACGATCGCTTGGAAGACAATGTGTCCATAGCCGACATTTTGCGATGCCGCTACAATTTTATTCTGCAGGACACGGGCTCACCGCTCCTGTCCTGGCAGCCCTTTGGAACCGCTCCAAAGACATCGATAGAGCCCGACCTCTGGCCCTGGCTGGAGCGCCGTGTTGCTAGAACGTACAAGCACTGGACTTGGTGGGTTAGGACGGGAGAGAAAGTCTATAGCCTAAACATCCAACGAGGATTCAGGAAGGACACGGGCAGGTATGTCGAGGGAGTGGCCGACTGTTTGGATGTAATTCACTCAGATGGGGTTGCGGAACGCAGCCCGTACGTGAACTTGGAACCCTCGCAAGAAACTACGCTACGGATGATCGCATATTGCATGTATGACATGCCTGGCGATCGAGATACAGAAATATCACTCGTTCCAGGCATTACGACACATCCCTGGCTGGAGGGTTGGAGGGGACTAGAGGATGGCCCGGATGAGTAGCACGCATTCAACCCGGTGTTGCGTAGACCAATTTTCAAGCTGTGTGGAAACGAGTGACAGCCGTTCAGGGAAACACAATGGCATAGTGTAGGAGACAGATGACACACCATTCACAGTCTGTAATAAGAAGGCTGCACTGAGTTGGACAAACCTCCAAGTGCTCATTTCGCTGTCTTTGAAGTGTCATGAGATGGGATGATTTGAAAAGTTCAGATGTTTGCTCTTACTTATTCAAAAAGAATTCAAATTTTTTTTTTATTCAAAGCTGAACTCTTGCGTAATGCCAACTTCTCGAAAGGAGACAGGCTAAGCTATCATACTATTATCAGAGTTAATTCCAGTGGTGGCGATACCAAGATTCACTTGGTAAGGGTGTACAGTACGGACAGTTCCCACCCATACCCTGTGGATGAGAATGGTTAGATTAACGTAATACAATGCACTGTCGTGGGTCCTCTTTGACCATCTGTAGAGAACCTTTTTTGATAACTGAGTACCTGGCGGCACCTTGATGAGCTCCAAGCAATTCAACCTTTTGTGATCAATATGTAAGGCTTTACTGCTGATCCGTGGCAGAATTGCAGTAGACGGGATCAAGAGGTTTCACGTTACAAGATCTTCTATCACACTGCGGCGCTTCAGTGACTGTGCCATCAAAGCCAGCAAAGCACTGGCTTAGTGTTCTTATCCATCGCACCGACGGGAGATGGCGTCAATGACAAAGTGCAATGCCGGTGTTTTCTCCGCACAGTCAATCCACACACCTGCAGCTTGATCTGCGACGATCACCACTGAGTATTGGGTGATACAAGAGAACTCGAGGCGGATGTATCGCACGGCAGACGCCATGAGCTCTTAAGCCGCTGATACTATTCAAGGTAGACGAGCGAACGCGCAAGGGATCATGTATGTCTGTTAGATTTGGGCATCCCGAGCTGCTCATGACGGAGAATACGGGCATGTGGCTGGCTGACAATGGGACCAGCATAGCCTCTGTGAGGAAACGACTTGATGTCTGCTAAAGAAAGTTGACGCATTGACTCTCCGGATAGCGGAACCGAGGCCGAGTTGTCCAAACCATCTACCGGCAGTTTCGAGGCCTACGGGGACGATTGTAACTGGGGCCCGCACGGTTGTGCTACCCCTTGTGGCACGCATGTGCATATGCCTTCGACCAGAAGGGGACAGGCTCTACTCGACAACAGAGCCTGAATGCGGCCGGTGTGAGCCAGGAAAGGAGACTGTGGGGTAGCTCGCATGCGGTGTAAGTTGGCGTTGAGCGGAGTAGAGTCGAGGAGAGTCGCACAGAATGTTGACTGGTTGTTGTAGGACGTCATGCCCAGCATTTGTCAAACTGTCGATGACTTGATGTGAAACTCACGGAGTTGAAGACAGCCGAGTCAATATGACAAAAATCTCAGTTTTAAACCTGCAGAAAAGGTACCTTGTATTCTCCAGTGCAGCTGAGCCCGCGAGATTCGCATACTCTCTGATTGTCTTCACCGCCCGTATGCCGGTGCCTGTCCATAGGGCGCACTTCGTCCGAACAAGCGGGGTCGTGAGACACAAGGGGGGGGTTGTGAGACACGGCTGGCTTTGTTGAGGTCGATCAATGAGCTTTCTGAACGCAGGCCTGGCCCAGTGAAGGCCTCTCATGAGCTCTTGTGGAGGTTGTGAGACATCGGTAAGCCGATGGCCCGAAAAGAGGAGACGGCGTTCGTCGGGAGCGGCCTAGTGCCCGTGTTTAGCCTCCGTCTATTCACACTACTTGTCTATACGCGCTTTGTTGGCGAGCAAAGAGATGAGAATCCCAAGTCTAGCTATAAAACATGGAGAGTTTCCCATGCAAATTGCAACTTGTCTCATCATAAACCAGATCCTCTTCCCGCGGCCACAACATCTGCACAGAACAACTACAATATCTAAACTTTTACACATCACCCCATCACAATGCCGTCCGGTCTTCCCACTGCCCCCGACACTGAGATCGGCTTCCAGCCGCCTCCCTACACTTCCCCTGTTGGCCGCGTTGGCAAGGGCCTCAAGGGCATCATCCCCGCCCTGCCCATCACGGGCGAGCTCCCCGTCCAGTACAACCCCGTCATCATCGTGCTCATGGGCTACCTCGAGGCAACTCAGCCCGGAGCCTTGGACGCGGCCGTAGCTTCGGCCTACGCAAAGATTCCCAAGTTCATGGACAAGCTTAACGTTAAGGATGCCCGCTCGTTTCTCGACTTTGCCAACGATCTGCTCAAGTGGATCCCGGAGGAGAACTTTGAGGGCAAGGATATCTACGACATCCTCTGCATGTTCTACTTTGTGATTGATCAGCCTCCGCTGCTGGAGCTCCAGACGCCCATCGCGCCCAACCAGGCTGGTCAGCCGCTCAGCTGGCTGTCTTCCTGGATTGTAGTCTATGCTCAGCTCATCGGCCTGTTCATGGACTCTCCCGCCTCTCTGACGGACGCGTCGCTCGAGACTTTCAAGAAGTCACCCTTGTACAACTTCAAGGAGGCTCAAGTTCCCCCAGGCGGCTTCAAGACTTTCAACGAGTTCTTCTCCCGCCACCTGGTGCCTGACGCCAGACCCATCGACTCGCCAAACGACGACAGCGTCATTGTCTACCCCGCTGACTGCACCTACGACAACTCGGTCGCCAACCAGAGCATCGTCAACATCGAGGCTGACGGTCTGGTCTACATCAAGAACCTTCCGTGGACCATTGGATCTCTGCTGCAGGGCAGTGAATATGCTGAGGACTTCCACGGCGGAGTCTGGATGCACGCGTTCTTGAACACCTACAACTACCACCGTCAACACGCCCCTGTCTCTGGCACGGTGCTCGAAGTCAAGAACATCCAGGGCGCTGCCTACATGGAGGTCAACGCCAAGTGTGAGCCCATCCGTGTCATGTGCGGGCCAGACGCCCCGGACAGCCCCGGATATCAGTTCCTGCAGACCCGTGGCATGGTGGTTATCGACAACCCGGTGCTGGGCAAGGTGGCAGTCCTGCCCATCGGCATGGCCCAGGTTTCGTCGGTCAAGATGACTGTCAGCAAGGGCGACGTGCTGAAGAAGGGTGACGGGATTTCGTACTTCCAGTTTGGAGGATCTGATGTCATTTGCGTGTTCCAGGGCAAGGCTGGTCTGAAGCCTGAGGACTTTGTACCTTCGGCCAACCACACGTACTCCAAGATGGGCACAGTTCTGGCGAGGGCTCCAAGGAACTAAGGGCCAAAGAAGCTACGAGATAGGATCGCAAACCTTGCAGTAAACCACTGAGGATGAGACTACTGAGCTCGCTTGAATGATCCTGTCGTGGTGCAAACTAAAATGAGGAAGGCAACTGTATCTTGAGCGTCAGAGGTGCTCCACGTTTGAAATTGACGATCAAAGCTTGTCATGCGATACAAATCAAAAGGATGACCGCTTGCAGGGAGGTATATCATCTGCGTTGTGAGACTCGACTGCAAGAAGGAACATGGGGCTTGAAGTGACGATTCAGTGAAGCGAGAAAGCCAAGTTTAGGTATCAATACATCTGTACGTACATTTTCGGTTAAAGTCTGATATTCCATCCTAATATCGTTCAACAGATAGTTACTAGTAGAGATCAAGCTCCCAAAGAGCGCCACAACACAGTGACTGGAACACGTCTTGGGCATCATACGTGTGCGCTTTACAGCAAACAATTCCACACATACTTGGCCATTTAGCATTGCTTCATATATAGAATCCTCAAATTTACATGTGATGCATCTAACTTTGTACAACATAACTGACATAAAGCGGCCTTTTCATCAATCTTTCAAACCAGTAAAACGCCACGCGCGCCCTCCAAGTCTGTCTAGTACACTTCAGTGATGGGAGTCTTAACATAAGGCTTCAGACTAGTAAGCCCATTGAGCTCCTCATCAACAGCCTGGACAAAAGCTTTGGCGACAAGATCCGCAGCCTCAGGGCTGGTGTGGGTGTGGTCATTGGGGAATAAGGCGTTGACGGCCTCGTTGCCGAGCTTCTGGTACATGTTGGTGACGGCCTGGAAATGGTCGACGTAGGTGACGGCCTCGTTGCTGATGGCCTCGACAGCCTTTTTCTGGTAGTCGACGAAGCGAGGAGCAGAGTCGACGAAGGTGCCCGTCTCCCACTGGTTGTTGGGCGTCTGGGAGCTAAGAATGACGGTTGCGCCCTTGGCCGTCATGAGCTTGGCTGCCTCATTCATGTAAAAGGCAAAGGTGTAGACTGTCTCGCCAGTCTTGTCCGAGATACATGTCTCGGTGCCAGTTCCGGGGCAGTCGGAGCGGCCATTATCGTTGCTCTCGGGCGAGCCGCCGTCATTGTGTCCGAATTCAATAACCACGATGTCTCCCTCCTTGACGAGGTCTGCAACCTCCTGGAAGCGGCCCTCGTTGGAGTACGATCGGGCTGATCGACCGCCGATGGCCTTGTTGACTGCAGGGGCCGTGAGATATTGGCCGATAAAGTTGCCCCAGCCATCGGTTGCTCCGTCGTTGGCTCCGTTCTTGGCCATGGTGCTGTCGCCGCAGAAGTAGACGGTCGGCTCAGCGGCAACGCCGAGGGCGCCGAGGCTCAGAGCAGCGATAAGAGAGGATCCGGTGGGCTTCATGGTGGAGAGGATGTGTGCGGGGAAGAATCTAGTTTACTTTGATAGTAGAATCTGGGGTAAGAAGCAATGGAGCTAGTGCCGTATATGTAGCATTCTCGAGAGTGTCTATATGATTGATAAGGTATAGCTGCCCCTTGATTTTACCGCCCGGTCAACCGTCCGTTTACGAAACAGAGCTGTCGCAGAGCTGCCTCCGTTTGACCAGGTTCGGTAGTTTGTCCTGTTTATGCTCCGTTTCCTGAAACAAGCATGAATATTTCCCACCACTGAAACGATGCAACTCAGGGCGCTTAGGCACAGGCCCCTGTCCCTTTCGGGACCGGATGAATTGCAGGCTTGGCATTGCCAGGGGCCTGCGAAAAGTGATTGACGGAATTACGAGGGAGGCTCCGCGGGCTGTCTGAAATAGAACGCTGGTTCTATTCTTCTGAAACTGAGTCTGCGGGCCAAGGAATACCAATGCTACGCCATTGACGTTGTCGATGCATGGCCATGGCCATTCCACGTCATTTCCTGTTGTTGTAAAAAGCACAAAACTTGGTCAATGAGGTTTCGCTGGAAGATGTACGAACTTGCGATCGGCCTGTTTTTGGTTGGAAACAGAACTCATCCCGTAGCGACGATGCATGTCCACTGAATTGACCACGGGATGAGAGGTTGCTCCATACCAAACCCTGATAGCCCAGTGGTCAGATCTTGCTCCCAATCACATATGACAATTTAATACGTAAGGCATTGTCGGCAGCAGCAAGGCATATTTTGAATGAAGAGCTAAAATCAAGTATGTTGTATGTTGCTCCCGTAATGGCGTTTCACTGGGACGCAGCTGAAACCGCGGGAAAGACGCGCCAATGGGAGTAAAAGGGACCATGCGCAACAAGCTGGCTAGAATGCCACCTGTCAAGCCGGTCTCTCTCGAGGAAGAGTATATTAGTTGCTGGTCCCGTGAAACTGTCATTTCTCCAGCGCTGGCCCGGCATGTGAAATCGTTCTTTTACTCTGAGTATGGTAATAAGATTTTTACCAGAAGGCTGCTGTTGGGAAACTTGAAATCTTCTTTGTTGTTTTATGACGTGGAGATGCTTTCGGCCGAGAGAGCCACAGCAATTGCACGCCAATGCTGAATGGTTTTCCATAGTAGAAACCATCCATGTTGTTCATGTTCTACGGTATGAGGGTTTGATCGATAGAAACTGGAGGTGCTCGAAGGGTAGATATGCTGTCAATTGACTAAGAATCATATTCGTTTAGCTTCGGTTTTTCTTAGCCTCTGCCAGTTATCAGTTTTTCATTCGAACCCCAAGACCAAATCAACTCCGCTTTGGTTTTCTTCGAAAGCCATTGGTGGATTTTCCTTTATGCTTACTTTCTAGTTGAGATTTTGATAAATTCCATGCAAGTGGATTAACAGTGGACTTGACCTAATGAACAACCAATGTAGAGATTACGTTCCCGGGAGACCCCCACTGGGATACCATGTCTATCTTTAACCTTTCTAGAAGCTGTGTCGACGTCTCAGGCTTATCAAGATGTGGGCGATGGAAGCCCCTTAATCATGGCACCCCAGCCTATCATGCAAGCAAGACAGAACACTCATACAGGAACCGCGCGCACGTCATGGGAACTATGCCTGCAGCAACGGCAATACTTCTTCATCTGAAAAGGCTCCGCCAATTGCCAGAACCTTATTTGAAACAAGTCGAGAGTGCGTGCCGCCGTTGGTGCGCTTGGCCTTGATGGGGAGCAGACAGGGTATGTTGAAAAATAACCTAGCAATCCCTGACGAGCGGGTCCAGCGAGGGTCGATAAGTTAAGTGAGCATTAGCAATAATGGAGACTTCTGTAACACGGAGGATTCCATGACCTGTGAACCGTCACATTCGCCGCAGCGGTTTAGTAGCTTGCAGCCTTTGGAGATTAAGGAACGTGGGTATACGTGGACCCAGATCCGGTGGTAGATGCCAAGGCAATGAGTACCCTGGGCGTTGAAGCAGTAAGCAAAAAGATATAATATGTAGAACACACCGCTGGGCTTCCTTCTTTGCTTCTCAAGAGTTATCCCCTCTGCCTTCGTTTCTTTTCCACTGCAAGTACGGTGGCCTTTCTCTTTTCTGCCGCGAGTACGGTGCTTTCACTCTTTTTCTCAATTGGCCCTGGTGGTCAATCTCCATTCGCTACCGTCTCGACTCTTTCGAAAACCCCAAGACATTCGTTCACTCGATCATTGATTACGAAAACAACAGAGAATTTCATTAAGATCTTACAGTCATGCGTTGGTCTTTGTCGGGAGCGGCGGCCCTCCTTGGGCTCGCTGGATCAACGACGGCTCAGGGTCTGCGAGCCTCGGCTTACAACGACCCCAACACTGGCATCGACTTTCAGCGGTACACCAACAGCGACTACAGCTTTGGCATCGCTCTTCCAGAGACTGTTGAGTCGGACTTTATCGGTCAGATGGTCATCCCCACCGTGGATGGCGAAGGATGGGGGGCTGTCTCGCTCCGGGGCGGCATGCTGAACGGCCTGCTCTTCGTTGCTTGGGCTGATGGAGACGAGATTGTCACCACGTTCCGAGAGGCTGGATCGTACGCCAACCCGGACGTCTACTCAGATACTAAGGTCAAAGCCCTGCCCATCACCAACGGCACCTTCATCAACAGCACACACATCTCCTACACTTTCCTCTGCGAGGGCTGCATCGTTGACAAGAAGACGAGTATCTTGACCAAGTCGCCTGTTCTTGGATGGGCCATTGCCGATACCAGCCCAACCACTCCCTCGGACCCTGCCAGCGCCCTCTCGTACCACGGCACTGGCTTCGGTCAGTTTGGCCTCGACGTTGATGCGGCCAAGTCTGCCAAATACTCCCAGTGGGCTTCATGGGCTTCAGCCACGGCCCCGGGGCCTTCTCCTGGCACCGGCACAGGTGGTGGATCTGTGCCTGGAAACGGCACGACTGTTCCCCCTACCACCTCCAACGTCACCTACGATGTCATCGTCGTCGGCGGTGGCCCTGCCGGTATCATTGCGGCCGAGAGGCTTGCCGAGACGGGCGTCAGTGTCCTTCTGATTGAGCGTGGCCCTGCCAACACCGTTGCTCTGGGCTCCGACCAGAGTCTGCCCTGGAACGACACCCTGACTGCTTATGATATCCCCGCGCTCGGTAGCAGCATGACCAGCGTTTCCGGCACAAAGTTCTGCAGTGACACTGCTTCCACCGCTGGCTGTCTCCTGGGAGGCTCAAGCTCCATCAACGGGCTCAACTTTATCCACCCGCCCGAGCACGACTGGCAGCGATGGCCCAAGGGATGGAGCTCGGCTGACGTCTCGGAGGCTGCTGCTCGTCTTTACGAGCGCAACCCTGGCACCACGGCGCCGTCTGTTGATGGGAAGTACTACAACGATTTTGCTTACAAGGTCTTGTCCGGGGTCCTCGGGTCCAAGGGATGGACCGAGGTTGACTCGATCGAGGAGCCGAACAAGAAGCACCAGAGCTACTCTCGTCCCTCGTGGTCCATCAAGAACAACATGCGTGCTGGGCCCGCTCGCACTTACATGCCGTTCGCCCAGGACCTGCCCAACTTTACCCTGAAGCTCGAGACAAAGGTGATCCAGCCCATCCGCTCTGGGAGCTCCGTCACTGGTGTTCTCACTCTGGCTGCGGATGGCAGCAGGCAGATCATCAAGGTCAAGCAGGGCGGCAAGGTCATCCTCGCTGCTGGTGCCATGTCGAGCCCTCGCCTTCTCTGGAACGCCGGCATTGGCCGATCTGATGCCCTGGATATTGTCAAGGAGGGAGCTTCCAAGACTGGCGTGACACTTCCTGCTGAATCTGACTGGATCGATCTCCCTGTGGGCCACCATCTGCAGGACCACGCCCAGGTCATGCTGCAGTTCAACGCAAAGAGCAACTTTAGTGCCTACAGCTTCAACGGGATTGCGACTGATCCTATTGAATCTGACCTGGACCTGTACTATCACGGATCCGGCCCCATCACCCAGGCCGCTCAGCGAATGCATCTCTGGACATCGGCCAAGGGCGCCGACGGCCGCACCCGGTATCTCCAGGGCACAGTCAGCGCCATGGCATCGGGCGTCATCACCGTCCGCGCGTTCCTCACGCACGGCACCACCACCGTCGGCGAGCTGGGCATCACCGCTTCCGGCAACACCGTCCTCAACACCAAGCCGTGGCTGATCGACGCCGAGGACCGCAAGGCCATGTCCGACTTTGTGCAGTGGTGGCTGGACGTCACCAAGGGCAGCAACTCGACCCTGTCGTACGTCACCCCGGGCGCTACGCCCGCCGACATCATCTCGTCCAAGATGATCAGCGGCGACCACTGGGTCGGCAGCGCGAGGATGGGCGTGGACGACGGACGGCAGGGCAACGGCACCAGCGTTGTCGACCTGGACACAAAGGTCTACGGCACGGACAACCTGTTTGTCGTGGACGCCTCGATCCATCCTGACTTGCCTACTGGAAACACCCAGTCGATCATCATGATCACGGCCGAGCACGCGGCGGAGAAGATCGGTGCTTACAAGGTTGGGAGCTCTGGCAACTCGACGGCGCCGGCTACGCCCAAGTTCAAGAGGAGGATGACCAGGCGATCGGCTCGGTTGTCGATGGAGCAGCGAAGGTCGTGGCTCTGGTAAAGGTGCACATGGGATGCAAGAGAACACAATTCTGTGATGCTGAAGGCTGTTGACTCTTTGAGAGCTGGCATTGCCGATTATCTAGCCCTTAGACACGTACATTTTTATGTAGTTGATAACTAAGACTCAACATCAGATACTATCGATGTACCCTCCGACTGTCTCGTAAGAGTGAACCTCGCATCGGCTTGTCAGTTGCGTCAAGGTGAGCGTCGCGTCTGTGGGACAGCCAAGCCAAAAAAGTCGGAGACGCGTGCATTCTCAATCAGATCATCCATCACTCATTGGCTCACATCCCGCATCGAGCTCGCGTTCGCGTTCGGGAATTTAGCTCGGGCTCGGGTCTCTCCAAGCCTCCGAGCTTGATAAGAAACCTTGTGACGTCTAGCTCGGAACGAAACCGATCGTCAGCATCATCGGTTTTTAATAACGTTTGATAACGTCCCCTCTCTTCCAGGGGCCATGAACGATAACAACTGGTCTCCTCACAGTCAGCGCGATGCAAAGAGACAAAAGGTTACGCGCGTGGGCTACAAAAAGTCCCGGAATGGGTGCGTGAGATGCAAAAGCCGCAGGGTAAAGGTAAGACAGGTCAACTATTCGTCTCGTCGGGCGACTCGGATGATAGGAAATGGTGAATCTGACTGCCTCTGCAGTGTGACGAGGAAGCGCCGTGCTCTGCCTGTGTAAGGCACAAGGTGCCATGTAGCCTGGAGTCTCATAATTATGGCTCCTCAGGCGATATCAGCGCTGCCAATCAATCTCCTCGGCCCCCCAGTAATCATCCCTCCAGCCCCGGCTCGTTATCTCTGTTCTCGAGTTCCCTATCGGCGACTCTCCTCGACGAGCCGGACTGCTGGATCTCCAGCGCCGAGCTCATGCTTCACTACACAACCGTTGCTTACCGGACGATATGCTACTCGGACAATGTCGTCTCTACTTTCCAGCGCGATTTTCCCAATGAAGCGCTGGCGCATCCTTATTTCCTGAGAGAGATACTGGCCTTCTCGGGCTTCCACCTGGCGCATAGTCGTCCCGACAAACGGCAGTCGTATCTCCTGCTCGCTTCCAAGCACCAGAACCTCGCAATCAGAGGAATCAGGGAAGCTCTGTCTGGAACGATGAACTCGTCCAACTGCCACGGAATCTACGCCACGGCAATCTTTATAGTCGTCAACAAGTTCGCCGCTTTCCCAAGTTGCGAGGATCATCGGATACACGGATGTTCAAACACGATCCAGAACTTGCTCGAGATCTTCTCCCTCGTCAACGGTATGGCTGCCGTCCTGAATGCGCCGGGGGCACAGAACATTAGCACAGGGCCACTGAAGGAGCTCTTTGACCAGTCATACTCCGTCACACCCAGTGATCTTTTTCTGGGGATCCTGGACTGCATGCCCGAACTTAAACGCCGGACCGCGTCGGAGTTTCTGGATGAGAGGACAAGACACATTCTCACCTCGACTGCCGAGTCGTTGAGCAACTGCTTGGAAACTTGTCGGACTGGCTTGGCCGTTTCCTGTCCGCCTGAGCTACGGATAATGTTCTGGTGGCCTATGCTCGTGTCTCGCGACTTTTTGGAGCTGGCGGGCACTGGGCATCCGCTGACGTTGGCCATTCTGGCGCATTATGGAGTCTTGTTGTTCTGGGGAGAGTCTCGGTATTGGTTTTTCGAGGACTGGACGCGCTCGCTCATTGATGCCATCGTTGATAGGATGAAGGGTTCGCCGTGGGAGGATCTGGTCAGTTGGCCTGCCAAGGTTATTCTGCAGAAGGATTAGGGATGGTTGCGGTTGAGAGAAAGACTGGTACCTATGGAAAGTAGATGCAGGTAATATTCAGGTCAAAAAATCCGGTGCTTTGGAAGGACAAAGCTTTGCACGACGAAGAATGAGTTGAGCCCGGGCGTTGTAGTCTCAACTCCAGAAGATGAAGAGGGTCAACAGGTGGCCAAAGTCGGGCGAGATGGGGATCTAACAACCATCGTCCGATTGCATCATCCCATGCTCCCATCGTTAATAAGCCAGTCGCAGCGTAAAATTCTTCTACAGGGTAATGGACAATTGATTTTGTCTGAATGCTGCATGCTACTGTCAACCACTGAGGGCGTAAAAAGAAATGATGCAAATGGCATTATTCGACCTTGCAGTAATTCAGCTTCTGGGAGAGGAGACGGTGTCAAGTTTACCTGCCAGAAAAACTAATCAGTACTTGCTCTTGGAATAGATAGTAACGAGATTCGCTCTGGTCTTCCGAGTTCAGCAAATATTCACGGATTTCATCATCCGTGCATCTATTGAGCACTAGGTGAACCCCTCTGTTAGTTGCTTTCAATCTACGCTTGGTTCTCCAAAGTATCCAGCTACACAAGTGAGCGGTGCTGGCCAACAGCAAACTGCTGCTCGAGGATCACATGTCTTGTCTGTCATCGAGATTATCAAGTTTTCCAGGTCAAGAGGGTTCAGAATAAGATTGACAAGGTTCAGTTGGGCAGAGTGTCATCATCGTCATCCGTTATCAGGATGCACGAATGTTTGGTACCGAGAACTTGGGCTCAGAAAATGATATGCCCATTTCCAACGTGATAAGAGAAGTTTGTTCAAATTTGGAGTGCAGCTGCTGCGTGCGGCATTGGCGACACCTGCGGCGTTTCAAATTCCAGTGACGACACATTTATCAATTAAAGTCATGTTGACCTGATAATGTACAGAAGTACGTCCCATCGAGGTGGTAGAGGTTGCCTTGCTGTTGGACATCGTCAAGTCATTGCCCACCCTAGAGCCAACCGTGCAAGCTTCACATACTCTCTAATGCCTGAAGGTCATCAAGGTGTCTCAATTGGTAAGATTTTATCCAATCACAATCTGTGCTGTAGCACAGGGGTCAGGAGGCGAGAAAGGCAGAGAAAGAATAGGCAGGTGGTGTAGATAATCCAGAACCGACGAGAATGACTCGAGGCGAGGAGGATGGTGCCACTCGCGTGACACAGGGAGGCGATTAAGATGACAGCGATAGGCTTATCTAATACTGCATTTGCCGCATGACAACCCCCAAGCAGCCCGTAGATATGGAACACGTCCAGCAGCTGCGTACAGGGACTCAAGGTACATGACAGATCATGCAAAAGGGTTTTGTGGGGGAAGAGGCAGCTTCTACTCTTGGCAGAAGAGTGGCCCGATATGGAAGCTCCAACAAGCTCGAGGGACCTTTTGAGGGGCCGGGGGGGGTCTCCCCTTCGAGCCTTGGTCTGAACCAACAGCTAGCTACCAGCCGCATTGAGCCAATACCGGGGACTGGGGCAAATCTCCGGGGAAGGGGACCGAGCCCGTAACGATCCGATGATAATGGGCAAACCGTTGGACTGTGTGTGGCGTGGACGAGATGCATCAGCAGGGACGTCGAGGGTTCCGAGGGCATGGTACGGCTATCCAGCTTTGATCAACACATCACAGCGGTTTTTGTTCAGATTGTGCATAGGGCAGCAGACCTGGAAGGCAAGTCGGGATGGGAGTGGCGACCTTGTTTCTTTTGTTGGTGCCAGGTGATAAGCATAAAGATTGGAGGTTATGCTTAATGACAGGCAGTGATGCATGGTGCCTTGGAATCATGAGCTCATTCGGGTGCTGACTACAGATTCATGATTCCGTGAGTTCAGCTTGTGGTTTCTTCAAAAGGGTAGCGCCTGGTTAGAAAATCTACAGAGTAACGTTGGAGAAGTAAAAGAAGCGCTGTAGACAAGTCGTGACGCTTTCCATCACCTTGACCGATTCATCGAGATGACCAGATTGATGGTCATCACTGATCAGAACTTCGACGGTTTGTGTCAGTGGCAACATGACGCCCTTTGAAAGAAGAATAGCTGAAGGTGATCCCGTCACCGTGAATGGCGGCCGTTGTTGTGGCAAGATCGGATAACGGTGAGATCTTCTCGAGATCCCCTCTAGCCGTCAGTCGCCTTTATCTGCGGTGTGTCCGTCTCTGCGGCGAGCCCTGTCCATGCCCTGGTCGTATGTATCAACGCGCATGTACCTCGCAGCAATCAGTAGGGTTGCATTATCCTGTTCTAGAACCCTTCTGAGTATCACCAACATGGGGACGGGCTACACCTTTGGGCCATGATCAGCACCGGGCCAAGGCGGAACTCGACAGTGTCGGGCTCGCCTTGCCCGATATCTCTTGGCTCATCAGGTGAACAGAGGGGAAGAAAGAAAGCACGATGGATAGGCATGCGATTGCGCGAGTATATCTGATGCAAATACGTACCGCAATCGGCATGGTTTGACGGTGAAGATGGTGAAATGTTTTGGAGAGAGAGAGAGAGAGAGAGAGAGGGGAAAAAAGCAAAACTGACCGATACCGTTAGATGATGTGCTTGGCGGGTTCGTGAGGCTCGTGGCCGATGCACGATGTAACTGAAATGACGGGATATTATTAGAGCAGCAATGGGCAAAGTGTGGGCTCCACCAGCAAGCGGAACGGCGACGGAACTCTGGCCGACGTTTGACAAAAGTGCATGCGTTGGAGTTCCCAGAACGGCAATGGGTGATAGAGGTCTGACAAGGATGGAAGTGGCTCTACGAGACGTCCAATCAACGGTATCTGAGATGTCCTTATTCTCATCGAGGTCCATTGGCTGCAGTGAGTGAGTGATTGATAGACATGCCGAATTCACGTTCCGGCAAAAAACGCGTGTGAAACCGGACGATTCCCTCGTAAAAGGGAGGTGAGGCGGACAATACCAAGCAAGTAATCCGGACAAAATGCGACCGGGAGGGAGGGACGGCCTTTTGCGAGCGTCTGAATCAAGCATGTCGCCGGGGGGCTTTTAGACACGCGCGTGGTGCGTTCAGAGTAAACGGACAAAGATGCGTTACAAACAGATTAGACTAGTCAGACTGCTGCTGATCGAGGAAAATAAGGCTTATCAGCACCTTATTCCCACGCGAGTGTGTGTGTGGGGGATGGGAGGCCTTGGGGCCAGTCGGACACCAGCAACAGTTGCCCTGTTTGTCCAAGCTGCCGAAGCCTAAAAGCAACGGGCCCAGGTCAAACAGAGGGATGCCCTTTTTCTTCGGAGCTGAAGACGGGAACATGTTTAAAAAAGTTCCCCCCTGCGGAATGCGTATCTCAGCCAACCGCAGACCCCAGACCGCAAAGAGGGGACGACCCAACAGCGTCTACAAAAGGTCCCGGGGGCCCCTCGGCTGTTTTTTACAAGGGGGCCAAGCTTTCTTTTTTGCCAAGCCCTACAAAAGGTCCCCCGAGCTACACGTTGTGGCGCCGCGGGTTGGTGGTCTGACTAAGGTTAGAGTCAGAGTTTCCGCCCGGAGCTTGGGACGCTTTGGAGGAAGCGGACAGGGGGGGGGGCTG